>JAPZDT010000005.1:19935595-19946530 GCA_029814675.1 Acanthurus coeruleus | reverse complement strand
TTAACTTAGTTAGTGTTTATAGACAGTTAAACATAGTTTATCGTTGCACATTTATGAAAACGTATTTCGTCAAAGATGCACTGTTATATAAGACACTACATTAGTCCAGTAAAGTATATAGGAAATTCAATGTAAATGTAATTTGAAGATGCAGAACCACTGAGCGAGCTGGTAGTTAACAAGCTGTAAACTACTGATGCTAAAAACAGACTGTTAGCACAAACAAACAACAACAACGGCTTCAGTAATGACAGTGACAACCTTGGTTATGTAACATCTGGCCTGAGGGAAGAATTATGGGACCAAACAGTCTTTTACGGAGACCGTTAAGTGAAAAAAAAAAAATTAAAATTAAGGAAAAGGCATAAAGTCTGTAAAACAGTTCCAAACCCTGGTAAAGATTTAAATAGTTTTATTATGTGACTCAGATTTAATGTCTAACTACTACAAAAGTAATGAAAACACACAGGTAACCGTTAACCTTCTTAACATTTAAAGGCCAACGAACTACTCTGACGTGTAGGGCAGCTCAGGTTTTTTCACCACATCACGTTTTCTCCATCATAACCTCTTAACATAAGACCATGAAAACCTTTACATAACAATTTTATTAATGTAATTTGACTCATTAACTCATTCGAAGAAAGAAAAACTCCAGGAAAAGCATCTCAGCCCATGAATGTGGTGTTACGGCCGTTCCCTCAATGTTTCCACAGTTATGAAACTGAAAACAAGACGGCACTTTGTAACAGCCGGCACCACCCCAGCGTACACGCTCTGTTATCATGGCATGTTCAAATACTCCAAATGGAAAACCTGCGCTTGCCTTATTAATTACCAGGAATGCACTCTCCGAGCACCCCTCCAAAACCTGAGTGCTGAAAAGTATGCCATCAAGAAGCCACAAGCATGCGAGCTGTTTGTTCTCCCTGTCCGACCGATGTGCCTACGCTCCAGCTTCAGGAGAAGAGCCAGACTATCTGTGCTCCGAAGGAAGGGGATGTGTGAAAAAACGGGGGGGAAGGGTGGAGTAAAAATGGTCGTTTTGGGGAAACGGTCTTTGAACTTCAGAGCGATGGTGCAGTTTTATGATCACACAGCCATAGCTCATGGCATAAGTGGAATTTGGACATGTAGACAAATGAGCAGGAGTGCACACATGCATTCACACACACATTCACACATTACTGTATGGGGGCACTGAGGGCACACTTTGATACTAAGAGAGGAAAGTTACTAATGATATGGCAGCGCAAATACTTTTGGTCGAGTTCCCTCCATCCATTTCACCACAGAAAGAAAAACAAAAACAAGAGGCATTGTGGATCTTTAAGCACACTTGTCGGCGATCTGTATGAAGCTCCATGCAGCTGATTAATCTGTGCGACTGAGCTGCTCATAAATAAAGTCAGAGGGTTTCGATCGAAGCTCTGTCGAGTGTTAATATTTGTTAATCTCGCCGACATGTTTACTGTGGGCGAAGACGATTGAATGCCACAAGACAGATTTAAGATCAAACTTGTGCAAGAACAAATCAAACAAAAGTTCTGTGGAGTTTCACTTCTGTTATTCAAAGGCTTTTTTGATTTTTACAACCGTTTGTTTTCTGCTTAATGTTTAACACTCCTTTTCTAACGTTAAATGTAAAAAAATGTGGCCCGGTCAGATATCAGCCTGGTGTTTATCCATCAGTTCTCTTTGCTGATGTAATCGGATCAGGTGATATCACTGGGTAAAGAAGTTTAAACTGAATTTTGAGACACAAACGTGCTCGTGCTTAGCAGCACGTTTTGAGGACTTTTTTCTCCCTTGCAAAATGCAGAAAAACTAAAAAATAATCGAACAGCATTTGTCTGTGCTCATGTGCAATAACAAAAGATTTGCATCACTTGCAAGGCAGCTATTTGCTCCGTTTACATCCAGGTGTTTGGCAAACGGCTCTTTGTGCTGTTGATCTGATTCTTGCAGAGACAAAAAGCGAAAGCAGAGAGAAAAACGCTGATTGGAGTTTTTGTTGAGTTCTGTGATCAGATACACAGTTAAACACGAACACACACAGTGAGCGTGTATGCAGCTAGCTACCTGAAAGCTAATGGCTGTAAAAAAAAAGGCACAACAGCTACAAACTGCACAAACACTCCAATTAAGATTCATGAGAATAACATCCGGCGAAGATTTGTTGTTTTAATCTGAATACATGCGAACAGTGTAGAGCTGTCTGGGAAAAACTCATCAGCAGACAGAGAGACTCATGTTAGCTTAAATGTCAAATATCAGAATAACTTTGTCTAGAATTGTCGAATGTGGATGTTTTTTAGTCATTATTTGCTCTTTTCTGTGTTAAAAACACAAGCAGAAAGATGAAACACTGCCTGAAGTGCAGAGCTGAAACCTGGTAACGACGTCAGCTGGTGTGATGGATCAAGGTTAACTGCACGCTGGCGGACTGGTAACAGGGACGGGACCGGCCTCGGCGGATGTTTGGCTGAGTCAGGCTGAGTCGGGGCCATGCTGGAGTCTCGTTTGGGGTCCGGGCCAAAGTCCAGGTGTGGGCCATTATTCTCCATCTGGACAACATAACCCAGGTCCCCGGGGCCCAGCAGGGGGTTGAGGCAGACCAAACCAGAACATGCGATGCCCAAATTAGCTTTACGAGGTAACACCCCACCCTCCTCAGCCCCCCTCTTGTGTTGCCATGAAACCACAAAAGCATCCAAGATCTCCTCCCATCTCCTCTCTATTTAGATTTCTTCATTCTTATTCCCCTGAGCTGCTGTGACGTCAAGCTGTGGAGTCGTTTCAGTCGGATTCAAGGGGGGATTTTACACTCGTCACTGGTGAAGTCATCTCATTTACATTCACTTTGGAGAAGGTTTCGAAAAATCTACACAAAAGAAAAAGAGCAAATCTTCCAAATTCATGAACATTTATCTCTTGTTTCTGATTGATACTGAAGCTTAAAAGAAGCTCAGACTGTTGAAGTATGAAGCTTAGCAGCAGATAATCTTTTCTCCTAACATTACTCAGCAGCAGTGCAAAGCATGAGGCCGAGTTTCACCTCCAGGTTTTTTAAGATCATATGCAAATTTGTCTTGAATACAAAACCAGATGAGTTCAACAAACAGACAGAACTACATGGAGACTCTCTGCTGGCACTTCGCTCTTTTGTTTCCAGAGTTTTTACAAGCTATGCTCAACTTTTTACACTCCGCCACCCAAATAGATGCCAGTCTGTTAACACACACTGACACACTCACATTCACACTCCTTTTCTTGGTGATTACCTTAAAGTTATTACAGCAGTCTAGACAGAGAAAACATGAGGACTCTTGGGAATGCTCTCCGAAGCCCAGACTCAGGTGTCAACAGCAGATTAGCCAGAAGCTTCCAGGTAATAAGGAGCTGTGCTTCAGAATTGCATAATTACCCAAAGTCATTAGAACACACACGTATCCACAAACACGACGGCGATAACGCAATCTCACTGCTATGCCAAAAGTGTTGTTATGTTGCCACAAGTGTTTGTATGTATACATAAATTATTGACCTAAATGAACACAGTCCTCGTTCCTATTGGCTATTTAATTCACCGTTACATGGAGCTATGTCATTTGGACTCCAGACTGAAATTAATGTTTGTTTATCAAACCGTCGGAGCACCAACAGCGCTGATGCACTGCGCTGAAATGTAATTACAGCCGTCGCACAGGTGGTGATGATACCGTTGTTCAAGGCCAGGTATTCTGAGATGCTGTGTCTTTCTCAGCAAACCTGCAACTTAATTTAATAACAAATTGTGACTTCACTCCAAAAATGTTCTTTCCTTCAATCCCAGTAAATTAAAATAAATACAGCAGAGGACTGCACAGAACGGAGGGCTTGGCCTTGTATGTATGTAACATGTGATGCTGGGGGGGGGAGATATGAGCCTAAATGACTTACTGCCTGTGAGACGGACTCACCAGCACTCAGTTTAGCTAGTAGTGGCAGCTAACAAGCCAACAGCAGCTGATATAAGACCCTCATGTCTGAGCTCTGCTGCAGTTTCGACCGTCACCAGAGGAACATTCATGGCCCTTTGTAAAAGTTTCTGAGCTGGAGCTGAGCTGGTGGCTCATGGAGGCTGAGAAGCTCCTCAGTGTGTCAGTGTTTACTGGGGAGTGTCAGTGTGTAGCTGTTGTGCTGTTAATCACTGGATCGTCATCAAAGAAAAAGAAAAGGAAGGACAAGTTCTGATCACACTTAGGAGAAGGTTAAAAAAAAATCTGAAATGAGAAAAACTCCTGTGAGCAATGAGTCTCCATCAGTATTTGCTTGAAATTCTGCTGTTTTAAGAGACTCTCACATTCCCTTGTGGTGGCTAAAAATACATTTATGGGATAAATTTCGTGACATGCAGAAGTCCCAGGCAGTCGACTCCATTAGCCTCGCAAGTTTCAGGATGATTCAAAACACAAGTCGGCATGTCGAGCCACGTGCCGACCGGTGAGGTGCCAGTTTTTAATGTCAATACTAACATCAGTACTGATGAGTTTTATTTCAGCACAGTCATATCATTAAAAAAAACGATCACAAACATGTTTAACATGTGCAGCAGCAGCCAGCAGACCTCCAGCTGCTGCAAACTGATCCCCACATTTTTATTTTTTTTTAGCTCACGTATTTTTCTAATTAAATCTGTCACTGCCCTGACTTTTAATTAAAAACTATAGGAGCATCTGTTATGCAACATAATGGCACTGTCATAGCTTATAAAAACTGACTGGTGTTTATGAAAGTAAAGCTGCCTGTTTAAAAGGCATTTCTCATTAAAAACATGCTTCTGCCACGCCGTGCTGTATGGAAGTTTGACTGTTGTTTTTCTTGAGCTCTTCCTCGAAAAATTCTACAAAAACCACCCAACTTTTTTTATGCACACAACACCTTGTTAAATTTCTCCAGAATCTGAGTTCTTTGAAAACAGACGCCGTATTTCTCAGCGTCTCATTTATCATCGCAGAGCAGTTTGAGGCATAAGCTCAATTAGGACGTGGCCATGTGTTTAATTGATGAGCTCTGAGCCAGAAAACTGTCTAATTGAAGCAGTTGGGGCCTAAATTTGTGCTTTTTTGACCCAGTAAACCCTGAGGAAAGACACACAGCTAAGCAGAACACACAGTCATGGCCAACCCATAACAAGTAAGTAATACTGTCACCTATATTACATGTTGGGCTTGTGGTCTTGGCATGACTGGTGAAGAGTGTATGGATTTAGTTGCTGCTAAACACACACACACACAAAAACTATCAGTATACAGTGTGCCAGACTCATGGCTGCTTGTGAAGCATCGAAGACTTAAGTGGGTTGTGTAACGTTTGTGGATAAATAGTGGAAGGAAACACACGCTGCCAAACGGTCTGACATTTCTCATGCGAGATGTTTGCCCGTGTAATTCCTGCAGCATTTGTAAGAGAATTAAAGGAAAGAAACTTTAAACCTTGTTTGACTGGATGTGAACTAAAAGGGACATTTGTAATTACGGCTCAGAGTCATCTGAGAGGAAGAAGGGATTACACAGACCGACACATCCAAATCTGGGAACTATGCAGGGTGACCGCGGTGCTGCGCTGTCGCCGGGCAGGTTAATCTGAGCTGCAGTGCCTTGCTCAATGGCCATGCAAGAAGCAGCTGTGGAAGTAAAGCCTGTTGCCCCCCCTGAGTGAGGCCCAGAGGAGCCTTAAACTTGTTTTTCACATGGAAGTTTGTTGTTGTAAATAAGTGGCACTAAATCATTTTTCCCTTTGCAAATGTTTATGGCGGTTTTTGAGTATTTTTACTTTAAAAGGGGTTTTTTCATAAGTGACATTTTTGCACCGATGACAGGACAATTCCACAAAACTCTCAAGACTTCATTCGAGTGCGGCTAAAATCTGTGGTCAGATCCGCTTCAAAACATTTGACCCAATCTTAATTGATGGGTCACAATATAAAATACAGTGTTTATAATGTACAGGTCTCATATGGTCTCGCGGTCAGGATTCCTGGTTTTCACCCAGTCGGCATGACTTCAAATCCTGGTTTGGGAACAGATTCATGTGTTTTAGTCAACATTCATAACGCTTCCATACACTCTTGAACTTCCACAGCTCGGTTTGAACCAGACATCAACCCTTTTCAGCCACTGCACAGTATTAATTTGACCTCTGCAGTGAAGTTTTACTGTAACTGGTGCTAAAATGAGACATTTAGCTTCTTCAAAGTCTAAAATATATTTTTTATATAAGACTGATAGCATCTAAAATAGACTTTTTAGATGCTATTAGTCTAAAAATATTTTGCATTGCGTGGTCTTCTGTTGGAAAAAAGAAAAGCAGAAACTTTAACACATTATTTGTGCCATTATTTTATTGCAAACATGGTTTTGTTGCAACCAACACAGTTGGAAAAATCTCCTGTTGTGTCCTTAAAAACATTCGGTTGTTGTCAACAGAATCAGTGTTGGAAATTCTCCTAACGTCTCGTAAAAACAGCCGGTTTGGGTCGCCGCAAAAGCAGATGTAAAATGTCCTGATGGTCGCTGAAAGTCTGCTAAGCAGCCGTCTCGCCAAGGTGTCACGCCACCGCCATCCACTCCAACCTCTGGTGAGAAAATTCAGCTCAAAAGCCTGAATTCAATCACAACTACGCCTGTTGTTAAAAACTGTTGAAACTTAATATGTCACATAGGAAATGCACAAATAATATGCATCTGTGGTTTGCACGAAACATTAACTGAATGTTTTTTGTGGCTATCAGGCTGCTAAGAAGCCTTTTAAGTGATATTTGTCTGACTTATGCACAGATATAGTTCTGTAGAGTGTTAAGCAGTCCTTTAATAAAGTCTCTCTGTGTGTAAGTAAGCTACATGTACTTCCTATTCTCAATTTATGTTAAAATGGAAAAGAAAGAGGAAAATTTTAGTCACTTTTTGGATCCTTTACAGTTCTCAGAAAAGTGCAGGAAAAGTTGTTATAATACTTGATAAAAAAAATGTCTCTACATCTCCAAAGTGCAAATAAAAACATCAGAGAAACTGTTTTAATCTGACTTAAGAAAAAAAAAGTGAGCAGCTTTTTATGCAATGATACATACTCTGGCTTTTCTTGCAAACTTTCACACCACTCCAGGAAACCAGACAGTATGCCATACACGATTTCTCTGCCAGGCTTCAGCACATAAAGTTATCTTTAGCTCATGTTGTGGAAATAAAACACAACATGTACTTGAGCTAGTTCCCTTCAAATCATCTAAACTCCATTTTCTGGTTTCTCGTGTTGATTTTATCGGAACATTTTTGAGCGCTTGGAGTGAACTACGGTACAATATTCCAGTACGGAAGAAGGCAAAGTGTAAACACTAATGTGGGTGCCATGGAATGATTCAACAGCTATTTTCAGTCTATGAATGGAGGAGATAGGAAGTGAGAAATACTGAGAGGAATGTGATAGGTTTCACTGGCACTCATGGAACACTGGCGCAAGATGGAATATGTTGGTCGAACTAAATTATTATTGCAATTTACTATAAATACAGCACTCTGGGTGTTTTTTTTGCAGTCTCTAAGGAAACAAACTATTAGGAATTATTATCCCAGCAGACGTCTAAAAGAGTCTCAAGGGAGCTGTGAAATGTAAAGGCTGAAGGCAGACTTGTACTCAGTTGTTTAAAAAAGGGAGTGGACTTAAAAAGAATTTATTTATAATGATAAAAGATCTTGAGGAGGGTCTCAAGTTTTACTATTTAAACCCATTTTACACCAAAAACTTTAAAAATAGGCAAAAAACCCCAACTTGTTAGATGGTTGTTCACATAGTAATCTGAGTGCAGAAGCTTGGAGAAGTAGGGATTACTTGTAGGGCTAGTTACTATAACACCGTTAGAGTTATTAGCTAACATGCTAATCAGTCAGCTAGCTAAACATCAGGTAGCGTGCTGATTTTCGGTTGATCTTTGACCCCAAACAAGAGTTTTCAGTCCAGTTTGGCTGTTCTTGATTCGAGGCAGGTTTGAACAGATTATCTGCCTGAATAATCCCACAGCGAAACATAATCTGAATGTTGCTGTGTGAATTAGCAGCGAGAAGAAAGCCACAGAGCCAATTAAACCGAGCCACCTTGAAAGCTTCACTTCTCAGGTGTTACAAACTTGTGTATCACAGCTTGTGTTCAAACTGTTGAAGAAATGCTGATTCTGTTTTCCTCTCCATGACCTCATCCGTATTTTTTCTCTTTTTCTTGTTTTTTCCGGTGTAAAACATCGCACACAATTGCAACAACCTGATGACAACAGTCAACCTCCATGTTTACTGTTTCCTGGAGTCACGTTTGATCACAGACGTCTCTGTGGGATCAAAATCCCTGGAATCATCGCTTTTTTGCAAACACAGAGTGTGTGGTCCTGCGTCTTGACTGAATTAAAATATTAAAAATCGGCCTGTTCTGTCCGTAGTCTCCCACGTTTTTTTAAAATCTGTTAAGATTTGAAAATCCTTTAGTGTGCATCGGGCGTAACAGGACAAGAAATTCACTCAGTTTATTCAAGAAAAGTGTTTGAACTGTTTGATTCTGTCGGCTCCAAACTCCAAAGTGAGTTTTCCCTTTCATGTTTTTTATACGATTTTGACTGATTTTGACTCTGAATGGCCCAAGACAAACAGCTTATGGTATCAGCTGTATGAAGTTCAGCTGTAAGTTAACAAATGAAAGTGGTGTGTGTGTTTAAGTGTGTGTGCTGAGCTCATCCTCTCCACTGTTTTCCTCTCGTCTGTCTCCTTTTTCAACCCTCCCTTTAAGAACGATGCCTGTGCTTTGATTTTAAAGAACTAACATAACCGTGCCATGTATTTGTGTACCCTCACAATGGGAAATCAGATGTTTCACCAGCAGGTCCCTCTGCCCCCGTGAACTCGGTGTATCTCCTCCATCTCCCTCATATGGCACAGTTTTCACTCCTCTCTCTGCTCCTCTCTGAGTGAGCCGATCTCCAGCTTTAAGGAAGGAGAAGTTTAGTGGAGATATGCCTTCAGTGTCGTCCACGCATCATTAAACACATCAGTTTAGTTGGAAACAATCACTGAACTACTGCCACATGTGGGCCAGAGTGCATTAAAATACTGCAGTGTAATATATTTTCCAGCCTGCAGGATTCATAAAGGGGCAAGCATATCATATATAACACTTGAACATAAAGAGATCTGAATGGTTTATAGAGGTCGGCTCTCTGCAGGCGCCTCTGCCACCCAAAGTGATGAATGAAAGAAAAGATTTTAAACTCCTTTTTTTTATCTCAGGAGACACAGTTGAAATCTAGTGCATCACTGGGACTCAAGTTTATTGATGTATAAGTTAACTACCTTTATACTCTGTTTAGTGTTCTGTTAACAGAGGTAGAAACAAGAAAAATATTAAAACGCAGCAGTTAGTTAAAGATGTGAAAGATCTGAATGGTTTTTCCTTCAGTTTGTTCTCTGCAGGCGCATCTGCAACCCATTGTGATGAATTAAAGGAAAGACTCTTAAACTTTTTGGTTTTAGATGCCAAAATTTAAATTCAGTGTGTTGCAGGGTCCCATTTTTATAGATATGGACTTCAAAATCAGTGTTATCTCACTTTTAAACTCCTGGTTTTTATTTTTTTTGAGTTAAATTTTCCAGTTATTGATGAGTGACTACACTGATTAGCTAAATTCAAATGACAAATACTCTGTGCTCTCTGAAAAGGAGCACCTGTGTGACTCTTTAAGAGCTGAAACATTATCATCTGAAGCTTTCTGTTTGTTCTGGAACAGCTCCCTCGTCTCTATGGAGGCCCATTTTCAGCCTCTCATCACTTCAGTTCAAAATTACATGGAAATATTCACAGCAAACGGCTTTTACAGTTTGACTTGGTGAAAACGCTCATTGTGTTGAAAGATAATGAATCAATTTTGTACCATGAAATATTAAAATGCCTGTTGGACAGAATAAAGAGAATAAAAGTCTCTCTGTTGTAAAATCACGAACGAACTGAAACATAACATGGGTTTGACGATTCTTTAATGTAAAAACAAAAATCTATATGACAGCGATCAAACAATGTCATTGGACTCGAGTGGAAGAATGGATTTTATTACCACCTACAGTTTTCCAATGGAACTGATTAACATGTAAAGATCTTCGCTGTCGAGGTCGAATGGTTTTCATTCACTGCCATTCCTCTTTGTTTTGACCTTGAAGCCATGAAAACGTCAAACAACTCACATCACTACCACATCAGTTTTGTCTTGTTAAAAAAAAAAAAAGCTTCAACGAGTGATTCATTTGTTCTGAAATCTGAAGAAAGAATCTCAGAGGCACACACACACATGCAAACACACACCCACACACACACATACAGTATGCACTTCAATAATGCAGCTATTGTCATTTGATAGTGGAAATTCCAGCCCTCAGTAAAGGTTTTCCATCTGTGGTGACCAGAGACAATATTATGATTAATTAATAACAAGAGTGATTGAGCCAAATGTTCCCCACGAGGTCGATTCCTGCATCCAGCAAAGACATTCCAGGGTACCTTCTCCCAGAGAGCAGGAGGACAGATGCAAAACGAAGAGGACGGACGAGGTGCAGGCAGCTGTCAGGAGGCATCGCCGGCTATTATTTTAAATGTTGTCTAAACACCTGTCACAGACATGCTAAGTAAGAGCAGAGCCGTGGGAGCTCCGGCTGCAGACCAGAGAGGCAACAGAAAGACTGTCGCTGCTTGTGTGCGAGAGCTTGTGCAAAGGCTTTTTCAGTGACGCAATGTTATGAGTTTGATGCAGTTTGTGTGTTTGTATAAATGCAACAGAAATATTCATATAATCTACCTTTAGCCGATCCCACTGTTGCAATTTTTTGCAGGATATTTCACTTGTATTTTTTTTTACTTTTTAGTGAT
>JAPZDT010000005.1:19324482-19334808 GCA_029814675.1 Acanthurus coeruleus | reverse complement strand
AACATTACGTAAACTCTAAAGGTTTTGACTGTACATAGCAGAGGTAATACAGAAACAGATTCCATCTCAAATTAGTGTTGACGTCTCTCTGTTAGCAGAATGAACTCACCTGAGGAATGTGAGTGAACTTTAAATAAAAAAGGAAAAGAAAGCGTTGAGTGTGCTGAGATAAACTCACCTGATTCTCTCACAACTGACACCTCCTCTTTCCTGATCACAGGAGGCTGCTGAATAGGCCGAGAAGATGGAGGAGTGGTCTGAAGGAAAGCAATCATAAAACAGAGAGAAAACAATGTAAGAAACATGTCAGCTTGTGGGAAAAAGTTAGACTTGTTAACATAAATCCCAAACCATCCTTAAGAAAGACTCCATTCACTTTATAGTTTACAGTTTGTGCAGCCAAAGCTCTTTTCTGACCAACAGGACGGTTTCCCAGCTTTTCTGCAACATGATGGAGGCAACATGTTCATGGCAAAACAAGGAGAGAATGAAACCTTTTCTTTCTTAATTTTGGGCAAATCGTTGTTGTTGTTGTTGTTGGTAATTGCAGTTTATGTGTCAATTTCCTGCCTGGTCTTTATTGCATAAATTCTCTTTATGTGAACATAATGAAGACTGCAGGGAAAACAGTCTACGTTGTAAATGTAATTACACACTCAAAGTACAATAACTGAGTTAGTTTACTTAAAAAATTGCACACATCAACTTTTATGGGTATGAATTTGTCTGTTAGTGTTTATGTCTGCGGCCATCTAACTGCTATACAACCTCGACTGTAAACAGGGTGACCTCTGTGTTCAAACTGCTCAAACTGCAAACAAACTGTTTATCATCAACAGTATTAAAATGTGTTTCAAAGCTCATGTAGTGATTAACTTCACACAATCAGGTTTTACAAGGTGGTGAACTCTCTCCATCCCTGCTTGTGAAACACTAAGCCTTTCCCGGACGCTACTTTCATATCCAATCATGAACCTGTTGACCTGCAGAATTCTGCAAAAAGGTGTTTGTGGAGAATTCACAACTTCCTGAGTCTTTTGTTGTTCCAACATGTTTGAATTGTGCTCCTTGCATCAAATCCAGAATAAGCAAACTCAATGAGGTTGATGAGTTAAAACATTTTGTATATTTTCTTTTTACTGTTTTTGAATGAGCAGATTGATCAAACTTTTATTGTTCTTTGCAGCTTGCAGCAGTAAAGTTTTAAATAAAGAGGTTGAATTTGGAGAAGGATCAGTTTGTTTGCATGTGCACTCCCTCATCATTTTCCTTTGACTGTTATGCTGCCTTTCTTCACTCCACTTTGTCAGAAGAGCTTAGTAGTAAAGTGTGTTTGGGGATGAAAGGAAAGACAGCTCAGCCTTCAGTCCACCAACAATCTTCCTCCACTAAACACACAGCAGGACTGACAGAGGCAGCGGGGGTAATTGAAGGTTTTTGAGGGGGGAGGTGAGGTCACTTCTGCTCCCAAACTGCCTTTGGGTTTAAAAAGGAGATGGGGGTGGAAATAATACAAATACCCCCCCTTCATCTGTGGCTCATTCTTCACCGGTGACACACCTCGAATTGTCACCTGTGGAATTTTAAAGGAGCAGTGGGATGAAGAATGTCGGAGAGGGGGCAGCTGAAGGGGCAAGTGAAGCTGGTGTTGATAATTAACCAGGTTTCCTCTCTGGGAGACTTTTCTTCCCACTGTGTCGCGCAGTAGCGGCTATGCTAAGAATTTGGCCGGACCATTATTGACTTTTCTGAGTTGATCTTTGTATTAAAGTGATGAAGAATACCCCGCTCGTCCACTCCTTCACCTATCCATCACAGCAGGGGATGACGGGTGGGAGGCTTTCGCTCTCCAAAACACACTGTTGATGGATTTGAACCACACAACCTCCTGAATATAAAGAGCAGGTATGCAGCTTCATTGGCAATAAACCTAATCCACCTCTGCAGCCGTGTAGGATGTGCTTTTCCTTTTTTTTTTTCACCGCATGTCTTATATAAAGTATCACAGAGGGAACTTTCTGGAATTTGTGGTTGAAAGAATAACAGACTGTTTATTATCAAGGGGTTTCTGCATTTTATACAGAAGAATCAGGTCTTTTTTTTTCCTTATCCCTCATCTCCAAATGTTTCTGTGCTTCACTGAATGCAAACTAATTACAGAACTTTTATTCAGGTTAACTCGATTTTAAATATCACAACAATTATCTAAAGCAATGAGGTTGACAGCCTGTTACATCAGACTAAACCCAGTCAAAATGTCTGAGATTTGGTGGAGATGCAAAGGATTTAAAGTCATTCCTGCTAAAAAAAAAAAAAAAAATGCAACATTACTTTTCCTTTCCCTGTCACATAAATAAAGAAAGAACCTAATGAAGCTACGAAAGCATTTTCTCAAGGGGGGTTTTAGGATTAAATGGAGTTTTAAGTAATCTTACAGTGAATGGGGTTAGTGAGAGCTGCCGACTCAAACACAGGACTTAAGGTTTCAATGTTAAAGGACACAGTTGCACCAGACTCTGACTGATAAGCTTAGCTAAACTGATGGGCTTACAGGCTTGTGTAATGATGGACGAAAAAAACTTTAAGTTCATGCAAAAACGTCTGACAGGCAAATTGTAATTAGCTGGATGCACACAGACACGCAGCTGTGTTCAGCTTAACTAACAAGGCTTAACTTCGATTGATTTTATCAGACTGAACTCTGAGGATTATGTCCTGTGTTTACAAGATGCACCAACCATTATGCACAGATGGCAGATATGTTACAGCAATTAAAATCTGTATTTTTAGCAGTTAAGATCATTAAGCTGGAT
Source organism: Acanthurus coeruleus (assembly GCA_029814675.1). Lineage (NCBI taxonomy): Eukaryota > Metazoa > Chordata > Actinopteri > Acanthuriformes > Acanthuridae > Acanthurus > Acanthurus coeruleus. The sequence continues at coordinate 19,331,995 of JAPZDT010000005.1, read as the reverse complement.
GGGAATTTCTATAAAAATAAACATGTAATCATATATTTTTATGATTAATTCCTCACGAACGCTGTGGTCCCACTTTCATCTCGTCAAGAACAGAAAAACAGGCAGCTCGCACAAAAAAAGTTATGTGTATGTAAGAACTCAAGAATAATTATTCAAAATATTTAAAAATTAACAAAAAAACACAAACAAAATGGATGGAACTAACAAAAATAAGTGATTTTTAAATCTGAATCATTTTCATTGTTGCAGAGAGGATGCACTGCAGAGGAGGTGATACTCCCAAACTGCTTCTTTATATTAGTGCATGTTTTATTTTTTTTAAAATGAAAGGCTTTTTCTTTTATCTGAATCAGGAGCTGAACTTTCTCCATCTTATTCTGGTGCTCTTCAAATTAAAGAATTCATTAGATCATAAAGATGCTGCACACATTCTAGTTATGTTTTTAATCATTCATGACGGTTTGACGGAGCTCCAAAGTGCACGACTACATTATCTGGATCAGTTTTTTAATATTTATGGGTCACAAAGTGAAGGCTCCTCAGCTTTTTGTCCTCAAGTCACAAGCCAAGTTGAGCCTTCAGACACTGAAGTCAAAGATCTACAGCTCAGATAAGACGGTGTCTCTCTTTACAGAATATAACAGCTAAGTCTACATGTACAGTATGTTTACCATTTGAAACGTGCAAATTTTCCTGCATTTACACCCGACATACACAATACTCTGACTTCTTAAAACCCCTAAAACTTTGCGTTTCAGTTATATTGTAGTCATAGCAGGTGGAAACTTTTGGAAACGATGACATCGACCCACACCTTTGCTTCCTGACAGTCTTATCAGTAACAATGCGCACACTGATTCACCACGTCCATGTTTTCTGACCCAAACAAACAGCCTTCATGCATCTATGAGCCTTGACTATCAGCACTTAATCTAACATGGATAATGAAATACAGGCATTGCTGACCTTGTTGTCTATGCTAACTGTTCCGCCTCATCGTCTGTCCAAGAAAAAAAATGTCTGATCTAATTTTTTAGTCGTTGCTCTTTTGCAACTAGCAGCCAATCCTCCTGTGCATCCAAAGAGCAGGTGAATGGTCATATAATGTGTGTTTCCAGGTGTATTCGTAATGATGGTGATTAACTCTGAAGCAGTGATAAAACCTTTGTCTGGATGGAAACTGTTTCAGTTTTAAAAACAGAAAAAAAAATCACGGTGTGGATGAAACATTTCCTCTTTGGGCTTCGTGCTGGAGGGCACACTTGGATTCCTGCAGTGACACAGTTAAGGATGACTGACCGGCTCCGCCATCCATCACCACGAATTCCAGGATGACAAAATGGAAAGTTTGACTTATACAACTCTCCCTCTCAAACTTGCCCCCCTGCCCAGACTTGCCTTAATTGCAGCGGTTGGACAATCGTGCTCAGTGTAGACTTTACTTTCTGAGAAACAGACATCAGATGGAAAAAAAAAACATCCGCAGGTAGGAACTAGATGCCAGCTGTTTGGCTTTTACATTAGATTGCATATAACGTGATGCTAATAAATAACTACTGAACAGATGGAAAGCCCCCTTGTAAAAGTTGCAGGGCATCAAGGGAAGAATACGAGGCAGCGAGGATGAAGAGACTTCCGATTGAGATTCCTGACTCGGCCCTCTTCGTCTTCCTCTCTAACTTTCTTTCCATCTTTGTCAGTTCCTGCACATAGTTGATCGAGAAACCAGTCAGAATAACAAAGCCTTGAGACGGGGGTGGGGTGGGGTGGGGGGGCTCTAACTTGGATCCGATCGAGTCCAAATTGACATCTGGTTTTTCAAACTCCCCACTATAATTGGGAGTGGGAGTGCATGCACGCAACAACGAGGAGGTGATGGCGGCGGCGGCGGCAGCGGCGGTGCAAGGTGGAGGCTGTGCAGCATTTCAGGCTATCTTTATGGGTGGTGGGGGGGGTGTGTGAGTGGGTGTCTGTGGAATCTGATTGTGTGTGTGAGAGAGTGACAGAGACAAGAAGCAGAGAGAGGAAGACAGAATGACAATGAGGGGAGATACAGAGAGAAAGAGAGGAGACACACCAACAGATACGTGAACATGCAATGATTGGGAGAACCTGCACGGGCGACTGCACAAACATAAAGGCACCAATAACACGAGCATGACAGTGTGAGCGAATGCATCAGTGCGAGTGTGAAGCTAAGACGCTATCATCTGTCAGCGTTCTTATGATATCTGCGAATGAGACGCCTTCATCCAAATGATCTATGCCTGCATCTCTAAAGCGCTTCCTCACCTCACCTGACACCAGGTGAAGCCCCTGCTGTCTAAGCATTAGCAGCTTGTGCAGCAACACACACTAAAACATTCAAAGCTCAAACTTTTATCCTGGCCTTACTTTCCATTTGGACAGCTGTAGGCAAATAAAATAGAGATGAAGTTTCGGAAAGTTTTTAAAATACCTCCTAAACTTTAAAAAGAGGCCGGTTTTAACGCTACAAGGTCACTTCCTCTCTTGAGTAACAAGAGGAAACTTTTTATGTAAAACAGAAGCTGACAAATTTCCAGAGATCAACTCAGCAGTTTCTAATCTCTCTGGAGAGGTGAGTGTTTTATTACTTTTACTAAGTAACTTGAGAAATCAGCAGTATATTTAATGCTGGAATGACTCAGTTTGCAGGAGCGTAGTCCGCTGTTAATCTGTCAGTCAGGAAAAACACGTCACACCTGATCAGTTGTGTGAATCCTCCTTAAGTAACAAAACATCCTGCATCCTTAAACTCTGGATTTCCAATTTTCCATCAGAGTTATTCAATGAGAAAACCCATAATCTTTTAATGTAGTGTAGCAATAAGAATGAAGGTATTATAGGAAATAGTACTGTTAACAATGAAACATCATTGAGGCAAGGTTAAAAAAATGTGAAAAACAAAAAAAAGCAGATGAATAGTTTCAAACCTTCATAACACAGTAAAAGAAACTCAATAATACAAAAAAAAGTTGCTTCATACCGTCCATCTATGTTTCTCCACGCCTGGTCTGAGGGGTCTGGTTTGCTCATCCCCGCTTCCTTCACCTGAAGCCTGAAGAGACCAAATGTACATTTTAAATTTAGTTTAATGTCCTTTAAATGTTTGTTTTTCATTGAGGATGTTGACAAATGCAAAACTGAGTATCCAAAGATGTATTTTTAACTCTGTGTGCTGTTTTGTGTGTTAGATCATGAACTCTAAATAAATTCAAAGTAGAATTAAAGTCAACTATGAAGGAATTCAGTGATCAGATTTAGAGATCAGTAAGTATTTTTATTTAAAATGTGCTTTATGTGACAGCATTAATTAATTATGATTGGAGTATTATTATTATAGTCCTGTGTTGTTGCTGTAAATGTATTTTATTTCACCCTCGTGGCCTCGTCCCTCTTAAAATGCCAATTTTTGTCTCAATTAACCCTTAATCTGGTTAAATTAAGGTGTAATTTAATACTTAACTCTCTAAATTGTCCATAATTAGTGTTGAATGCCAGTTTATTTGCTGTATTAGACGACGTACAGTGAAGTAAGTGAGTCCTATATACTTCAAAGATTCTTGGTGATTCAATATTTTGAGCAGGAAAACAGCTGTGTGTGAGGTTCACGTTCGAGATAAAAGAAACATCCTGAAAGCAGAAACCTGTCATTTTCATTCAGAATGTAATTCCCCGTCCAATCCAAACGACATCTAAAGATTTGATGAAAACAAGCTGTAAAAAATCTTCAACCTTTTTCTGTAAGTGAGTCGGAGGATTTGGTGGTCTCAGCGAACAGAACAGCTGCAAAAGCCAAAGTTTTACTGGATAACAGTGCAGGCTGCTGGTGGGCTGCAGAGAGGCACCTGTGTTTGTGTGTGGGTGGTCAGGGTCGGCGGTGAGGAGGCTGCTGTAAGACTTATCTGATACAGATTTACTGTTGTTAATAAAGGATGTGAAACAGTGTAACAAATCAATAAAATGTGGTTAAATTGTTTTCACTTGTCTTATTGTGCTACAATTTAACCATTTGTTCCAATTTACGTATCAGTTTATACTCTTATTTACTTTTTTTTTTTAACCCACCAGCTATTTAAAACAAGTCCCGCCCCTCCAGTTGCTACACCTGTCAAGCTTTCCGTTCACAGCACATGTGCAGTCTACAGTAACAACAGAGGCAAATCTACCATCAGATTCTCAGTAAGATCAGAAGAAATGAGCCCCAGATTTCTAACAAAAGTCGACTAGATGAGACTTCTCATTTAAAATTGACAAGCATCTATTTCTCCAGCTAAAATAAGTCTAACTGGCACTTTTCATCTGTTGTAGCTTGTTAGCTAACTAAGCTAATGTTAGCTGTGTGAGTTTTTTTGCAAAATGTGTTTCCAGCAGACTTATTTTAAAATGATAATCTTGTGAAAAGGCGTTAAACTACACGTGGTGTGACTGACGCACTGAAGCTAAAGAGGATTAGCTGGTAAAATGTGTTTCAGAATGGAACATATAAAGTCAGACTTTTATCTTTGGAGCAGCTAATTTTAGCATCCAGGAACAAAAATCACCGTAACGGGGAACTAACCACAAACTGGTCCTGGTTGTTAGTAAAACCTTTTAATTCACAAACTTATGTGTCCTTCTTAGTTACTGATACTGTATTTTCTTTTGGTCTCAGAAAAAAAGCTTGGTAACTACTTATAATAGCAGCGGTAAACTAGTTAGGCAATTACTTCCTTGAACTTTAGCTCATGTGTTTTTGGTTTTTAGAGACTTGATTGGCCTGCAGCGTCTCATTACTGTTGCTGAGCTAAGATTGGACAATTGCTCTTTGGGGGAGGGGTTTTTAATATCCATTTAGATTAAGATTTGCTCACAATCGCATCATCAAACACCTTATATCTTTTTAACATCCAGTATTTCTACTTGCTGCAACATTTCAGTCTCATATAGTGAAGTAAAGGACGTGATTCATTGTCACTCACCATATCTGAGTCATCGTCATCTTCTTCACAGTGTCTCTCAGCAGCCAGCGGGTCTCCCACCACCCTGAGATCACCAATCACCCCCTGTTGATGATGATACATATAATATAGTGAGACCTGTGAGACTTGTTTTCACACATACATATAATTCGCCCTACTTTTAACATACATGGATAATTATCGCTGAACTTGCTGCGATTGCTTTTGCTGATAGTTTTCATGGAAATCCCCTTTTTCCGCAGAATCAGAAGGGCCATTGAAGTCTCCAGTCTGAGCCTGTGACTGTGAAGAGCAACTATCTCTACCCTTCTCACACAATCTGATACATGTTCCCACACAGGATACTCACACAGATAGCATGAATGCTATCCGCCGGCCTATCAAAGGGCCATTAGCTCTGTATGAAGAGGTGGTTTCCCTGAGACGGAGTTATTTGAAGTTGACTCTTAAGGACACATTTATGTCCTGAGAAAAAAACAGTCAAATGGATTTTTTAAGAGTTCTTTGAAGATAAATGGTCAATGGCTCTTTGACATTTAAACCCTGTCTGCACGCAGGCTTAAACTGGTCGAATGTTTAGTCGACGTGTCATCCTCTTTTTCGGACTGATTGCTTTAGTTTTCACAATAAATCCTAAAAGCTTTGCACGAGAAGGACTAAAAATGTCACTGAAACATGTTTTTGCTGATGGATAATAAGAAACAAGAACGTCTACTAAACAAATCTTAGTTTAAAAAGAAACGTCCACTTTATAAATACATAACGTAAATATTTAGAGGCCAGAGAAACTCGCCAAGTGATTTGATTAGAGAAATAAAATTTACAAGACCTCTCTAGTTTATAGTCATGCTAGGATTAACAAATAGCACAGGGCTAAAGAGTCCTTGAAAAAGCAAGTTTAGATCCTTTTTTCTGAATAAACAGTTAATCAAAACATCTTTCTGAAAAAATTATCCGACCACAAGGAAATAACCGAGATGAATTGTGTGATAAAAATATAGAAAACAACTTGAACACTGAAGGAGAATCACAAAGTGGTTTACAGCTAAATAAGCAGCTGCCTTCAAACACGGCAATAAAAAAGATTAAAACAAGTGTTTCTGAGAAGACTGGAGGGATGATTTTTCAGCTGAGCAAACACTAAAAACTTTATTTTAAGAACTTGGAGCCAAATGGAAAGAACTTATTTTTAAATAAGGACATTTTTGGTAAAAGTTATAATTTAGTAGTATATCTTTATTATGCAACAATATATAATATATTGCTATTAAAAGAGAGAATATCCTGTTTTATTTCAGGCCTGCCTCTAAAGTTAGTCAAGCTTCTGCCTATATTGCTTCAAGACTTCAGTTTGGTCTTTTTACGTGACATTTGAGTCCATTTTAGCAACACTGAACTGTGAAAACAGCAAAAAAAGCCTCAGCATCATGTTTAAGTCGACTAAAGAGGAGAAAGACAACAAGGTCACGTTGAAAATGTGATTTAAATGTCCTTAAACACAATTAAAAGTCAGCCATTTGTTAAATAGCTCTTACTAAACACAGTAAAAGTCCTTTTTAGTGTCTTGGTTTCAAGGATAAATAAATTCAATTAGGGTGTATGAAATAAAACTTCTCACTCCAATGGACCTCGGTTGTATTTTGAAGCGTCACCACCAAAGAATTTAAGTAACAATCTCTCTCTAATATTTTGGTTTATAATTGTCAAACTATTACAAGAGTCCAAAAAGTCATTTTCCCACAGATTCTGAGTAAACTATGAGGACATAACACAAATTACTCAACTCATATTGACATTTACAAGTGCGTTTTTTCCTAAAACACACATTATTCAAGGCTTGAACAAGATGTCATACTTTTGCCCTCTCGCTTTTTTCATCTTGATTTGCGTGAGAAACTTGTACTTTACCTAGTGCCAAAGGTTTTTTTTGTTTTGCATTATTAGTTGCATGTATGTTGAGGAGTTATCACTGACAGTTTGCCTGCAGCTGCATGTTTTCTTCATGCAGATAGCCACGAGCGAGCCGCTGCAACCCTTTAACATCTAAGGTTAACGGTTGTTGTGGTCAACTGCTGGGATTCACAGAAGTCAAATGACTGAATTTAATTACATTCCAACTGTGAGGCCTTCCAATTATTTGCAGACTTCTCTGTGGAAGATAATGAGGTGATGTAGACATTTATGTTATGGTCTGAAGAAGGCCAATTTGAGCAATCAAATCATATGAGAGTTATTCAGCCAAGATGTTTCACATGACTGACGATGGAAGAGTCAAAACATCATACTGCTCTTTTCCAAAAGTTTACGCAGCACAACTCTTCTCTCATCGCAGCTCATGTCGTTTCTCAAGGAAGACGTTTGAGAAAGTGAGATGTGCAGTTTTCTGAAGGCAACACAAGAATTAGTCTGATTCATTCGGTGCAGAAACATCATGTACACACTTCTTTATCTGTTTTACGTGATAACACACTGTACTTTTTTCAGTATCTTTCCATGTCATCAAGATAAAGATCCTTATATGATTTAATTTC
>JAPZDT010000005.1:18864351-18874753 GCA_029814675.1 Acanthurus coeruleus | reverse complement strand
GCTTTATCCTCAGGTGGCCGTTTGAAAACTGAGGTTTTCAACACGTGTGAGTCGGTTTCATGGATTCAATCCACAGTCACTTAAAATGAGAACATTATTTTTATTAGCTTTTCTTCGTGTTTCAACTTTTTGTTTGGTTAACTTCTAAAACTAAGTCAACTGGTCAAAAACTCCTAAAACTCAAGTAAATCAGATTTCATAGCTTCGTGAAGCTGAGCAGAGCTAAGTGATTATCACAATAAGTGGCCCCCGTTTCACAGCAAACTCAGGATCAATTGTTTCCATCAGAAACAGGAGTGAGAGCGGTTGTAACTCAGTCATGGTGAGAGTTAGCAGAAGTGGCAGGTAGCAGTGGATCAGGAGCACCCACAGGCAACAAACACTGAAACACACTTCATGTGCTCCCTGTCAGAATAAAACACACCTGCATGCACACGCACACACACGAACACACAGCTGAACACAAAAAGGTCAGGCAGGTTTTGTTTTCATCCTGAGTGATGTCAATGCTCTGTCACCCTGAGCCATTTCCAAAGTGTTGCAATAGTGAGCCTCTGTTTTAGTGACACTTTGGTCTCAAAAGAGCCTTCAGGCTCTCGGGCTGAAAATGTATCTCTGTGTTCAACCTACAGCTGACCAGGACGGTTCTGTCTGCAGGCTCTAAGTAGGGGACGAACCTCCCCCTTTCTTCTCTCAGCGATTTGTTCTAGTTTATATATTTTTCATGCATCCACAGAAAAATGCTCCACTTGTGGCCGAACTGTTAACTGAAAGAAATCCTCATTATGATGCGAGCTTGCCATGTAAAATCTGAGGCCAGCCAGCCTGGAAACCTGGTGCTTCTACGTGTCTGTGTTGCCATGACCACGTACCTTCATCTTTCCTAAGTGTGTGTATCTTTGGCATCTGGAGGAAGAAGACGTGTGTGTTTTTGTGGACAACTCACCGGACTCCAGCTGTGTTTGGACGTTATGTCCGTCAGCAAGTCCGATCAATGTTGTCTCCATTCAGTTTATTTCCTGTTATCTTTTCTTCAATGTTGTCTTCAAATTGGCATCTTGTATTTTTTAGTATGTTTCTTCCAACTCAAACTCAAACACAGTTATGCCACCTTGTGTACTGTCAGTAAGTCACCGTGTCTCTCAGTGTGAAAATCACCTATTTCTAAATAACTGGATGAATAAAATAAAACCCTGTCATGGACGTCCACTGGCAAACAAACAAACAAAACAGGAGACATTTGAAAACTATCGTTTGTGAGGATGTTTGTCATTGTTAACCTTAATGAAAGGAAAAGCACATTTAAAAAAGGATGTGAAAACTGTGCTTGAAAATCTGCAGATGATTAAAAAGGAAGAAGCAGTCAAGTGGATCAACAGAATCTTGAGCATTTAGTTCACTCTGATTACAGAAATATTAATAAATACATTAAACTTTATCACAGTTTATTACTCAACTGGAACGTCCATCTTTCATGCTTTCAGTTGTTTTGACTTGAGTTTCTTCTCTGTGGATGGATGATGTCACTTAAGCCAGTTCCCCTTCGCTAAGTAGCTCTTCAAGATCAGCTAAATTATAATTATCTATTGATCCTGAGGATATATTGACTTGTGTCAGATCTCATCAGACTCAGAAGCATGTTTACTGTCCATAAGTGATGTTGAATGAGAACGTTGCTCGCTCCCGGCCAGCGTCTGTTCATCCGTGCAATTACAGCAAAATACAGCATGAAAAAAAGTGCTTCTTCAGGATTCATCAAACGATCCCAAAGTCACATTTCTTCACTTTACCTACTGAGTTGGCACCGCCACTTTGCACCGCCAGATTTTGAGTATCTGACTTGGTTGGTATAAGAGGGATCAAGCAGTTAGCTGCTTCACAACAATCTGCCTCAGATTCTGAGAGATTTAATGTATTTAGGGGTTATTAATGTGTAGTTTAACCAAAAAGTAACCTAACAAACCAGATGTAATGTTTTACATATTCATAGGATGTATTTCATACGTCTATCTGAGAATCAGCCCATTGACAGCAGATCGTTTCAAAAAAAAGTTGGAAGTTGATGAGATGAATGTCGGTCACTTCATCACTCTTGTCAAAGCCTGTCAACAGCAAACAAGAACATCATTTCCATCAAGAAAAGCCTTTCAGTGCCGCTCTTTTCTCTTTAATTTGGTGACAGATGTTTCGTGACGATAACTGTACGTTTGTTTTTTCTACGTGTGTTTCAGACCTCAGGAGACAGACCTTAAGCAGCTACTTGGATAAAAAATGCAGCAGAATCAAAGCATCTTATGAATCTTTTACAGTGTAGAAAACAAACTGTGGAAAAACAACATTTATCCCATTACATTGTTTGCATTTTAAAAAAAAAGCCAATATATGTCCCCTTTTCTCACTATGAGTTAATTTCCACAAAACAATGAAAAAAATGTTTAAAATAACTGTTATCTTGTTTTGTGGGCACATTTTAATTGATCAGTACCAATTAGCCACCCAACTCAGGGGACACATGCACTGAATGCTTATTTCCTAGTAAATAATTTACAATGAAATCCTCTCTGTGGTTTTAACAATGAATGAATTTAGGTTATTATGCTGCAGACATTAAATTGAATATTTCTGAAGAAGAAAACTTTAAGTTTGCACTCCTAGCGATGCACAACAGCTCAGTTTCAGCTGTACAGTCAGTAAACAACAAGGCCTCTATCAGTAACATGGAAATGCAAGCATCCATATCATCCTTTGAATCTCTGGTGTGTGAGTTTGAATCCAGCAGCGGAAAAGGAAAACCAATGAAAGAAACTGTGTTAAAACTGGAGTTTGTAAAGCAAATCTCTCTAATCTGATATGTGGAAAGTCCAGACCTCGACATGTCATTCGTCTTGTGTACCATGTTTATTTTGTGTGTGTGTGTGTGTGTGTTATGTTCTGTGCAGTCAGGTGGGAGCAGGTCAACCGGTCAGTTTCATATCAAGCGGCGGCTCCACCAACACAAGCTAGTTTCCACTTAAACTGGCGGCAAATACGAGTGCACCTCATCCATTTTGTCCTTCCTGCTGTGAGAGTAAAACTGCTGCTTATTTCAACTCCTCCCAAAGTCACGGTGAGATGTGTGTGATGACTCGGCGACCTCAATTATCCTGACCAGTGACGTCCCACTGTGTGTTTTTTTTATATTGTCTATATCTATCGATCGAAGGAGCGCTTTGGAAAATGTGACATCTAATTGGACCCGAGAGAGTTTTCTTTTCGTTTCTTGATGTCATTCAAGCCTATTCTCTTTCCTAATTGGCTCTGGTTTTCATCATCAATCTGTATTGATTTGCAAAGTCACACTGAAGTGACTGGTGGCTTGTTTACTGGGGATAAAGATTTCTATGGGTTGCTGATGGAGTTTTAGCACTTCTCCCCTTTGTGATCATCTATACCTATCGATTCCAAAGAGAACAATGAGTAGGCACTCTAACATTAAGCTTTTCAGTTCAGCCATAAGAAAAGAAAAAGAACAAATAGAGAAGTGAACGTATAATCAATGATGCAGTACAATAAAAAAAAAAAAATCAAACCATAGCACATTACATTCCCTCTGCTATCCATTATCATGAGCAATTAGTGACTCAGCTTGTTACTTGTATTTTAAACACACACCAGCGCTCATGAGGTTGCAGGAGCCAGCAAACACAAACATCAATTTCATGGATTGGGAAGTGTTAAGCTCCTGCAAGGGGCCAGAGGAAAGTGTCCTCCATTTTACGGTTGGTTTGTTGAAAAAAAAAAAAACCACAACCCACATTTCCTTTGTTTAAAGGGGTTTACTGATCAGTTCAAAGACCCTGCTGCATGTTTCAGTGCAACCATCCGATGCATCTGTGCAGTGTAAATGCATCTACAAAGGATATGAGACGGATTGATAATTTTAAACTCTGAAACACCTTTAAATGTGCATTGAGACAAGTTCTTGCTTTAAAAGATGAAAACTGCACCTGTCAGTCAAAGGTGTACATGCAGTCTTTCCTCTCATCATACAGAGGGCACACTGACATTGGTGTTATAGTTTATCTTACCCCCAATCAGTGTCACTATTGCCCCATGTGATTGAGACACTTGATTAAATTAGAGTCCATTATCACAATAAAAGTTCTGATTCACCTGTTCATGAGTCAATAACTGGGTCAGAATTGAATCTCTACTACATTTTATTACACTTCAGAATTTGAAAATGCTGCCTTTGGACTGTGACTATGAATTTAAATTTAGTTGTTTACTCTGAAGTTCTCAGAACTGGGACTTCAAGCCTGCAAGAAAAATCACTGAAACATCACATTTGTTTTGAATTTGTACAGAAATATATATCAGGTTTTCTTGCCTGAGATCAAGACTAAAATGTTTTGAATTACGTGTTCGAAAAACATTAAAGGACCATAGTAATTAAAATAGAATAGTAGTTGACCTTGTACTACTACTACTTGTATGTCGCTTATCCACAATGCCTCAGCATGCTCAGGTTGGCAGTGGTTTGTCTTCAGGTTGATCAATAGTTTTTTTCAAAGACTTTTAGCTTTTCCCACTCTAAAAAACAAAAAATTAAAAGCAAAAAAGCAAGTCTATGAGAAGAAAATACACTGCAAATTCTTAAATATTATACCTATGAAACAAGCAAAACAGGTAAAAGTCCCATTAAAAGGATATAAAAACTAACATCAAGACTTGGCTCTCTGAGAGCAGCAGTGGCAGTTTCTCCTCTGCAAGGACACAAAGACATGCATTAATGTAACACAGTTCTCTATATTTACACTGGATCAACAAGTTCTGTCAGAAATAAACAGAAACCTTGGCTGTGTGCACAGCTCTTATAATCTGTGGTATGTGTGTAGGGTAATGCTAAGGACCAAGCCAATAATATTTCAGCAAGCTATTTCTAAAGGACACGTGCACACATACACAGAGTAGTAACAACAACAACAAAGTGACACTGTGAAAACTTAAGAGCAGAATCACCACAGAGCAACAGAAGAAGAGACAAATCAAGGTTCAAGGTTCAACAGGATACATATTTGTTTGACTCAGTGCATTAGTTGTACTGTAGGAGTCTGCAAACTGGAGTTAGCTTAACCTGCTGATTACAAATACAGCTCATGCATGCATTTGTCTGAGCTTGTACACGTTTCTTAGCTATTTAACTAGCTTAGCTGCAATTGCTGTATCAGTAAAAGTTTACATGACAAAATACAAGTTATTAAAGTTATTCTTAACTTCAGATGCAATGCAACTGACGGTGGACCAACTATGATTTAGAGAAATACCATCATGTATATACTAAACTCATCACAAGATGCATATATGCGGCTAAGTGTAAATTAAAATCTATTAAAAAGCATCTGTAAGTGTAAACAGGGCAAAAGTTAACTACACCACTATGAAATATACCATCGAGTTAATAGTCTTATAAAGGTCTTGCTTAATGTATTTCTTCATGTATTACACAAATGTGCAAGAAGATGAAGAGCCACTGGGCTGAGGATGTTATTACAGGTGATAAAAACAAAATTAACTATTAAAAACACACAGAGCCATTACCAACCAACACCAAAGCATTAACCTCTGCACACAATCCATGCAGGCCCCATGACAATATGCATAGTTATACTGCAAATTAGTGACTGTTAACAGCCAGGAGTCCTTTCTCCTGCTCGTTTTCACAGTGATTTGTAAAAGTGTTTGGGTAAAGAGAGAGAATAAGGGGAGATTTTAGAGAGTTGTGTTCCCTCCAGCTCCATGGTTCACCTCTGTGAGATTCATTAGAAGCAACATGGTGCATTAAGGGTCACATGCTTAACCAAGCAGCTGAACAATAATCTAACTGCAATACTACATGAAAATGCATCCCTAGCATAGAGTTGTATGGCTTGTCGGAGGAAAGACACCCGCTTTCACAGAGCCCATGGACACGAATGCTGGTGTCTAAGCGTTCTGGTGCTCATCAGGCGTGGATAATGGGATCGAGCCAAGATCAGTCCAGGCGGGCGACATGAAAGCACCTTGAGGGCCAGTCAACCCAGAACTGAAGAAGCTATCAGAACACGAAGACACATAAGTAATTAATGATCGTGGAGCCCTTATATCAATCTGCATGAATACAAACTACAAAAGGCACAAAAAGTCAGCCACAATGTCAAAATAAAGTCAAATAAAACATGCTACATTTAATGCTGACGGCCGCTGTGACTTAAAATTAGCTGCCTCAGCATTGAATCCGGTCCACAGGTAGTAAATGACCATCAGCATGGCGGGTTAAAGAAGAAGAAAAGGGCTGACAGTGTGTTAAACAGAAGGTATTGGTATTCATCTCACATTCCTGCACTTAGTCCTCCTCTCCCACTTGATTTGCATTAACATCTTTTAAAATGGAGGGAGAGCAAACTCTCTGCGGAGTAAGTTGCACTCGACTACATGATCACTGTGGCTTAACCTGCCCTTTTTCTCTTCTCAGGCGTGAAGGGCACAGAGATCTGAGAGTATTAAAACAGAGGATGCTGGAATAAAGGCAGTCAGTGTGCAGCGCGACTCCACGCTCCGAGTCAACCACTCCGACAGTTTAAGCTTAAGGGTTTTCTGATGAGATATGACACAGGGCCTCTTATTCCCACATGTGCCCTTGGCCCTAACCTTTAGAAAACTGGAGACGTCACTGAGTGATCAGATTGCGTGAGCGGTTTTTAATTCTCAGATCTATCTGTCTTTTCTTCTTATTGCATTTCAAAAGACCCTCCTCCACCCCTGCATCCACCTGTAGACTGATTAGCGTGTATCCCTGAACTTAAAGACTAGATATTAGTGTTCATTATGTTTACTTAATTGTCTATTTTCACATTAAAAGTTTTTCGAAACCAAGAATTTAAGAATGCAAGCTTTGTTTTTTATGACCAAATATTGCCAAGGTAACTCGTTTTAAGGTCAAATTTGAAATGAGTTTAAAATAAAAAAACAAATTGACAAGATTAATAAAATCTACACTTAATAAATAAATATTTGAGCAAACATTGATAGAGTTGAGAGTTTTAATTAGTTTGACACTATTAAGCACACTGAATTATCTGTAATGGAATCTGTTCTGGTTAAACCTTTGCCTTGGCCTTGGTTTTATTTTATTTTTTTTAATATAATCACAGTTATGGACTTCAATGGATCCATAGGGACACATTAAAAGCACGAGCAGCCAGTTTTTTGAATTTGAAAACTAGACAGTTGCCATATTACCACCAGTGACAGGAGTCCATCCATTTAAGTTTTGTTTCAATGAGACTGAGAAGTAAAGTGAAGCATCAGTTGTTTTAAAGGCAGAATATGTTATGTTTGCATTATGATGTCTATAAATGAGGAGAACTGCCATATGTTTCTTTAAGTATTTAGGTTATCCCAGTGACTCCAACCGAGGAGAATCCAAAAAGAAATCTATACGTTTTTTTTAAGGTATTTGTATTTTTCATTGTCAGTGACATAACATCATAACAACTAATACAATTTCAAAGTAAAAATGGCAAAAAAAAATCCCAAGTGTGGTGGAGGTCAGAGTCGTGTGTCACTCACGGTCGTTTTAACGCAGCAGATCAGGATCCAAGTGAATGTGAAGTTTTTCCTAAACACAGTCATGTATTTGTGATGCTAATACCAAGCCAAACTATGACTGTCTTATGACCTTAAATGCTTAAAACAGTGACCGCTTTAGAAGATTATCAAATGTTAGACAGGTTTTCTGGCAAAGTGAGCATGTTACAGATAAACTGGTTGAGATTTAAAAGTGATACCAACCTGCCCAAGCTTTCATATGTTGGGAGGGAAAATGCTGCCTAAATCCTACATACTCATTACTTTAACATTTCTAAACATACACAAACTCAAATGCACTCAAATGACAGTTGAACACAAATGGTTAAAAATGTTTCTAGGCAGATTTAAACTGTGTGGAACAACATTGGTTTCCTCAGTTGAACTGCTGGTCGCCATAGATCATCACTGTCACAGCCATTATTATTTCTAATGTGTGACTAAGCACATCCTTTGCAGGAGAAGTGTTCACTCATGGCATGAATTCAACGGCAAGTAATTATCAGCTACACATCTGTCATCCTTCATTTGCATAAAACTTGATAGATACACAGCAATTAGTTTGAAAAAAAAAATGGAAACAAGTCTTTTTCTTCTCTGCACCTGCTTGTGAAATGTGCGATTTTAAAAAGCAAA
Source organism: Acanthurus coeruleus (assembly GCA_029814675.1). Classification (NCBI taxonomy): domain Eukaryota; kingdom Metazoa; phylum Chordata; class Actinopteri; order Acanthuriformes; family Acanthuridae; genus Acanthurus; species Acanthurus coeruleus. The sequence continues at coordinate 18,866,509 of JAPZDT010000005.1, read as the reverse complement.
ACCATAAAAAGATGTTAGGATTCCACCTTAAATACAGTGTGATCTTCCCATAAAAAAAACAGTAGTAGAATATGACAGGGTAATGAGGTGAGGAGCAATTCAGAGGGTCTCTTATGTGAACGCACAGTATGCAAAACATGTGTCTGCATCAGGTGGTCAAATCTGCATCTGATTTATTTAAGACGTTGTCATTTGCTGGACTGATTTAAACAGAATGAATGGAGAACGAACCTGCCAAAACAGTGTTTCGGGCTGACGGTGAAAAGCAAATAAATGGACATGAGAAGTGTCAAATCCAATATTAGTCTCATCGCATGAAGCTTAACTAACCACTTAGAGTCAGATTGGAGGACTATTGGAGTTTCATCAGTATTATACACAGAGGTTCAGCTGCCTCCTTTCCACAACACACAGTTTAATCTCTCTTGGGTTGTTTACGTTTTCAGCATTTTTAAATATTTCAGTGTTAAAATAATTCAAGATTTGGTACCCGATCTCATTATTTGAAATTACAACCTCTAATAAACTATTATATAAAAAAGTCAAACAATATCTACAACAGTATCCCCGCTGAATCTCAAAAAGGCAGACCGATATATTGTAGTTAACATTAAGTGGTAAGAGCTACATTATTATTCTCACTATTGTATTAAGTGATAAAATGAAGCCTGTATTTAATGATGGCTGCTGTGTAGTTTTACATTTATTGTAGGCAAATGATTTCAAACTGCTGTTAAGTCATTTTTGAGGGGTGCAGCTGAAATATAGAGTATTTATCATTCTGTAGGTCTTTGTGAACAGCAAAAAAACGCAGTCTTCACTTCTTTTCAAACAGTTTATCAAAACTTGGCTAGTACATATATAGTGGCATTTCGCTATGTAGAAAAAAAATGTGTGAAAGTGTACAGACTGACACTGATTTTAAACTGAATTCCTCAGAAAACAGCCCAACATTTCAAGTTGTAGCTTGGCTGACTCTTAAAGTAAATGTTGATACGTCTTTTTAAAATCCAAAAATAAGCAGCCAGCTATTAGCACTGATCTCGTCATGTGCAACTTCCCAAAATAAAACTAGGAAAAAAAAAAAAAGAAAGAAAGCAGCAGTAAGAATACGTGTGTGATTGAAACAAGGGCAAAATGCTGGACAACATAACACGAGGACAAAGAGACAAACCCAGCGGTCCGTGTAATGCTTCATGCCACATGTTGCAGGAAGAGGCACCTTTGGTCGACACATGTGTTGCAGGCAAGGACAGGGCGAGCGCAACCTTTGGCATGACGCGCCACATTACAGCGTCACAGCCAGTCACGCTCCATCTCCTCTGGGCTTGTTACAGCAAGTCACAGTCTGTCAGGTGTCTCACGAGTGCTGGAGCCGGAGCACACAGCAGCAAATGTAAGCAGTATATGCCTTCTAATTAAGCACTTCATTAATTCATTTGTGTCACTATATGTGACATGGCGGTGCCCTCTATTGTTAAAGTGACTTCCTGGTGGGTTTACCTGAGGGGAATTTGTAATAGCTTTGAATTAACTTTTATGGGCTAATCACTTCTCGTCTGTTCAGCAAAAACTACACAGGCCAGTTTAAATGCAGCTAAAAAAAAAAAAAAAAACTCACAGGAAACAAAAATATGTTGAGCTGAAAACACCACAGACTGACACAGTAAATTTACATTAGTATTAGAGTTTCTCTGCCAATTTGAAATGTGTCTCCAGTGGAGTCAAAACACTCGTGTCAGGTGTTGGAAACAATTTAGCACCGAGTCGACCTGTAAGAAAAAAACAACTCGTGTTACATCTGTGAAAAGGAGTTTAAAGTACAAGACTTCCTCTGGTACTCAAGTTGAACTTCCACATTCCTGGATTTATATGGATATATGAATCACTTTTGAGACGTTCAGATGATCAGAAGGGGGTGGTGGCATCGCAGGAGCACAGGCACTAATCCACATAATCCGTAATCCAGAAACACTCTACCTGCAAGCAATCAGCCATATTAACCTTTTATAGAAGTGTGGTGTTAAGATTTAATCCAGTTGAGGGAAACCACAATAATATTCAGCACACTTCTAGGTTTAACCTTACGTTCTATTATTTTGATGACAGCCATGCAAATGCAGCTACCTTCGTGTCCTTCTGATCTGAAAATAGTGTC
>JAPZDT010000005.1:18612106-18623833 GCA_029814675.1 Acanthurus coeruleus | reverse complement strand
ATCATGAGTGTATCAGAAGGAAGTTAAAGACATAGTTCTTGGAGAGAGCAGCTCCTGGTCTGTTTTTCACCTGCTTTAAGACAGATAGCAGAGGCAGATGTACGGTGGGAGTTTGCTTCTGAACAAGTTTCACCTCATCACAGTCAGAGCAGACTGGAAAAGTAAAGGAAAAACACAGCATGACAAGTGCCGAGCTGTTCAGCGAGGGGATTAAGCACAGCAAAGTGCACGTCACTTTGCAGACTGTAAACAGAAATTGGACACACTGCTGTCACCGCTGCAGCTTTACACTCTGTCACTTTTACCTTTAATAAACAGCTTGAGAGTGAACAGAATCACTCATGACAAAGAAGTCGGAGACATGACTGTCGTGTGTCAGGCCACGCGCATCCGAATAAGAGGCGGGTGGATGCATGGGGACTACTTTATTAGCGTTTAAATGATTTTGTGGCTCTCTCCTGGCTCACAGGTGACTTTGCAGTGCTGCTGAAAGCGGGGATGACGGTGAAGCAGGCCATCGTCTACAATCTGCTGTCCGCCCTCATGGCCTACGTTGGCATGCTGATTGGCACGGCTGTGGGCCAGTACACACACAATGTCACCAACTGGATCTTCGCCATCACAGCTGGCATGTTCCTTTATGTGGCTCTGGTGGATATGGTAAGTAGACACACCACACTCAACAGCCCCAGAGTGATAATTGTTCCCCCAACAACATCAGCTTAACTTTCAGTGTCTCTTCTCCCTCACGGGCAGTCAGTCCTCTTCTCTCTGCCTCCTGATCTGCATTGCTAATTCGAGCAAAGTCTGTTGCTGATCCCAACTGGTTACTCTGTCTCTTTCATAGCTGCCAGAAATGCTTCATGGGGACAGTGAGGACCACAAGCGCTGCCAGCTGGGACACTTTATCCTGCAGAACCTGGGCATGCTGACCGGGTTCGGCATCATGCTGCTCATCGCCATCTTCGAAGACCAAATCGTTTTCGATTTTGGCTTTTAGACAAGGAGAGAGGGCTTGCTGGGAAGTGACGAAGGGGAGAGCTGGATGTATCAATATTGTTCTTTTTGGCCTTAACATGCTTTGTTTGCAAAGTAATGGCCCAGCCTTGCATGCAATGTGAGTCTCATTCATGGCCCGTGCCTCCATTCCAAACAAGCTGTGGTAGCTTATGCATATCTCATGACTCTGCCAGTGATGTTTACACTCTGCTCCTCCATCACCTCTGCTCTGTCAGCTCCAATCTGTCTGCTCCCTGAGAGGCAAAAAAAAACAAAAAAAAAAAACAAAAAACAGAGGAAAAAGAAACAAGAGCAGGGCTGGACTCCAAGCAGAAAACAGCTCCTCTGCTCCAAACCAAAAAAAGAAAGAAAAAAAAGAGCTGTAGACAGTAAGGTGTTGCAGGAGGCGTGTTCCCACAGAGAGGCAGCTGTCACGGCCCAGCAGCTTGCCGCCTATGCATCATCACCTGTTGTTAGCGTGTTGTCGTCTTATCCACCCGCACCGCCTCATCTCTTATCCGCTCTGTGCTGTGTCCCATCATCCATGCCTCATACATCTGTGGAGTGTGTTCCACCCTGCATCCATCATCAACTTTTGATGTCATCACGCTGTGTATCAGACATCTCACATCTCTCCGTGCCAAGCCCTGGCCACTGGAGCAGCACCACAGAGGCTCCATGCACCGTCTCACCTTAAAGGAGGCGGAGGGCTCGGTTTAGCTAGCTGCTACATCTGGAATTAACGTGTTAGCTTGTGTTGGTTCACCTGTGAGATGTGTCGACAGCTTTAAGCTGCAGCATCAAAATAGGAAACTGTTCTTTTGACTCTGTGAGGGAGATTGTCTAACTGGATCACTTGTTTTTTGTCTGTCTGTTTGTTTGTTTTGGCTACAACATTCTCTGTTCATTACTTCAGAGTCATGTCTTTATTATCTGACCTGATTTTTGGGATTAAAATGTTCTTAGATTTTTAGTTCATAGTGATAGCTAGCACAGCTGCCAAAGCCTTTACAACAATCTTTAGCCAAAGGATCCTTCTTAGGCCTTTATATTCTTATCCCTCTTTATAAGAATCAGCAGCTCCAAATGTGAATTCAGAAAAATTAGGAATTCTTGTCTACATCAATAAGTGTTGTAGTTTACTTTCTTTTGGGTGCCTCTTGAGTTCCGGAAGGTGCTTAATCCAGGCAGACCACCATGCAGTGGACATTTAATTATAGTAGGAAATTGTCAAAAATAATGCTGTTTTTTTTTTCTTGTAGTGTACTGCAGACATGTAAGGTCTCCATAGTCATAGATAACTGTTCTGCTGAAAAATAGTTTTTAAAGTTTCTTTTTTTCCTGACAACCTGAAACAGACCAAGAAAACAGGCAGAACCTTTTGTGTGACAACAGAACATCATACTATGGCAGCATCACTTGCACTTGTAATGGACCCAAGTTTTTGATCAGAGGACAAAGATTCTTATAATTATTATTATTATTATTATTTGTTCTACAAGCATTCCTCATGTTCGTTTCTGAGGGTTTAAATTGTACTCTCTGCTGACTGTGCCAAAACCGGCCTGAGTGTGGACTTTCAGTGGCTGGCGCTTGATACCCTCCCACCCCTTCCCTAAACATTCCATTGGCTGTTCCGCAGCTTACATGCTAAGCTAGTTAGCCTAGCTGCAGCACACAGATAATGTGTGTGGCTTCATTTATCCTGTCACTGTGTGACATCCATCGTATTATGTCTTTGCTGGCTGTTAATCATCAGTCAGTCAGTCAGTCACATTGAACCCATGTTGTTGATCTGACTGAATCATGCATGAGGCATGAGGTAGACAGTGCAGATAATGTGTCGAGCGTAAATTCGTTTTTTGATTCTTTGTACTGCAAAGTTAAAATACTTACTACATTTGTTACTTTTTAATTTAACTGTGTGAAGATCATGTTAAAATTCTTTGGGGTCTAGTGTTTCTGGTGTTAACAACCTTTTTTAATTATGAAGGTGTGGGAAAACATACCTGCGGCAGTTCTTTCTTATTACAGTTTGTTCATATTTAATGTTTGTACATAAAATCGACCAGAATGTATTTTCCATTCAAGACCAAGTGATGTTTTTCCTTTTTATATATTTTTAATTTAAGTTTGGCAGTTATTCACGTGTTTCCGGCAATATTCATCCTGGTTGTTTGTATTTTTAAAAGATTATGAGACCTTTTTTCAAACAGTATTTCTTTTTTGAGTTCCTGTATTGCGTGTATAATTTAAATTAAAAATTGTACTGTCAAGTGTTTGATGAGAGTTAGTAACACTTAGAGACACTATGCCCCAAATAACATGTTTCTTCACTCTTTATTGGGCAAAACTTGTCTGTAAAATGAAGGTCCATGATTGTGCTCATTTTTGCTTTGTTGTATGTGCATTTGTTTAGTAATCTGGATATAACATGCAAAATGTCACATCCTTGCTGTTTGCCTGTCTGTGCTTTCTCCCCATTCTCCATGAAATGAAATAAACTTTTAAAAGATCCTGCACTCCTGATGTCTGATGATTCCAGCATAATGTTACAGAGGCAAACTGGTGTACAGCTGTGAAACCACAGCAGCATAACACATCCATCAGTAACGTCTCTCTCCACTCGCCTCCTGCTTCAGTTTGCATTCCCAGATCAGCAGGTTTAGCAAAGTTGATTCTTAAATAAATGTGAAGGCTCAGCGAACGATGCACACATTTAGAAACCAAATAAATTCATAAGTTCCGGCTGAATTACTGCAGTACCACAGCTGCTGGAAGAGCTGTCATAGCTCGCTGTGAGTACTGAAAGTTTTCAGAGAGGTCTGAAGGTGTTTCTGAAATCAAGCCGTCTGGAACACAGTAGAACGAAGTAGAATCAATTATAGTCATAATGTCCCTGCTGTTTTTCTGCTGTCATTGCTGCTGTTTGAGCACATTTGTTATGATTGGTGTGTTTTTAGGAATATATCTGAATGTCATACAACTTTTAAAACTGAAACTTTTAAAACTGAACATCAATGAGGAAGAGCAGGCAGGACAACTAGATGGAAGGTCATGACCCCACAAGAAAAGCTGATGGAGGCCAACCTGCAGACACAGCTGCCCACATGTAAGACAGCGATCAGGCTAGGCTGAATTGTGCACGTACACACATGCTTTATAAAAATATTATACTGTGGCAAAACAGTATTCTGATACACAAAAATAGTGGTCAACATTAATTATTATCAGTTGAGAGACTGTTTGCTTACTTGTCATTAAATTTAAATTACTTGTCAAACAAAATGAAGATTAGGAGCTGAGCTGGCAGAGCAGAGCCACCCCTCGTCTGATCCAGTGCTCAGCGGGTACATTGGAGTTGAGTGTCATGGCAATGACATAATTGGTGGAGTGGCCAGTGGTGGACAGCGTGCCGCGCCGCTCGCTGGTCTTGTAGACGGGCACCACGTAACACATCCTCTGGGGAATGTCCTGTCGTTTGACAGGCTTCAACCACATCTGGGAGAGACAGAAGAGACAGAGGCGGCTCAGCGAGTGACTGGGTCAAATGATGTGATTATGAAATTAAAGCTGTGGTTGCCACCCTTAACCACTCCACCTCCATTAGCTACTTCAGCAAATAGTCACTGTCATTTAAGGGCTGTTAACATTAAGAACATTTGACTGGTGGAATAATTAAACTGGCAAATGAAATTCTGTACACCTCTCCTGATTTGCAATATGACAGATGCATGATGGGCACAAAAAAGATCAGATTGTATTTAAGGTTTAAAGTTCAGAACAAAAAGCTGTACATTGAAAACATAGCGGAAAATAATCTGGATCTCCATTTTTTTAACTCAAACATTAACTTACAAATTGGAATTTTTGGGGACATAAACTTATAAAACAATAGCTTTACCAGGGAAGAGTCCCTTTGGGCTATTAAAAAGTCTTGGTTATGCAAAAGGGATAAACTGGGCCACTCAAAAAAACAAGTTTAAAAGAAAAAACAAAAACAGTTTGTTGAGATGCAGCCAGAAAAGTGCTCATCTGGTTCCATAACGGGCGTCTCTGTTAGGATTTGCATTTCAAAGCCAGCCACAGCAGCCTCTGTTGTGATCCCCCCGCAAATAATAAACACATTTTTAATTAAGTTCCACTCTTGTCAAAAACGGATTCTGTTAATAACTTGCCCTAAAATGTCTGAATATTAAAAAAGTCAGTCTTGTGCATTATTCATTACTCATTCATCGCTGAATGCATTGTGGGGAGGAGAGAACAGAGAAAGAAAAAAAGAATCAAAAAACTTCTCACCACAACAGAGCGCCACTGGCACTCTGCTTCCATCCCTCCGTCAGCGAGCTTTCATATATCATATCAAGCTCAGCTGATTAATAAAAGGATGAGAGAGTGAAAGAGCTCGGCTTCCTACAGGCAGAATGCTGCAGCTCAGTACCCGGTCCAGAGAACAAGGAGCACTGAACATCCTCCTGCAGCTACAGGATGCTGCTTGTTGTTCACTCTCTCCTCCGAGACTCTCCGTTTTGGTCTTGTAGGAGTTTACAAACTGAATAATAATGAAATCTGCCCCATTTTCATAATTTGATACGTGAACAGATATTATCTTCCCTCTCGTTTGACGCCCGGAAGAATTCACAGGAACAATCAATAAACCCTCTCCCCTGAAACTCTACGGAATTAAACTTTATGCAGCCGTTTCAGCCCAGTTGCCTGCAGTGTTTGTTCACAATACACAGCAAAGGGATCTTACAGCAAGGTTTATCAGTTGCCCACAATAAGGAGTTGTAACAATGCAGGAAAATTAATCCCACACATCTCTCTGAATATTTTTCCTTTCCTTTTAGTTAAAACAGAAGTTTCTGTTTTGAGAAGTTTCAACAGTTGAATTTCAACTCTACATGAACTTTTCTTTTGGTTTAGCTCAGAGGGACAACTTGTTTTTCGTTGCACAAGAGCTTGTTGTAAAATGACAAAAATATGAAGTTTGAAGTTCATATTAACTCCTGTTTCAATTCCGATCATAAGAGAAGTAATAAAGCAACAACATGGGATTGTCTAGTACTGACAATTTTTTACTAATAAAAACCCTCAAAAGATAAAAATGTATCTCAGATTGAGTTCATTCTCGTCCTTGGAAACTGCTACTCAACAGCTGTTTTAATATCCTAGATGGAGTCTGTTTAGTTTGAACTGTAAAACTCAAATTATACTTTTTTAAGCACTTAAATACTTGATATCCATGTTTGGTTTAAAGTTGAGTTAAAAAAAAACTCCACTTTGAATTTCAGTCATGTGGATGTATCATAAGAACAAACAAGTGCATGAGGAAATGTTATAGTTCTGAGACTAAATGTCAAAAGTGCGAGTTGTGTGCATCAAAACCTCAGGATGAAAAGTTGACTAAGACCTCCAGGGTGAATTTCCGTCAGTTGTTGCTGTGGTTGGTTAAAGATAAAGATGATGATGACTGTTTACAGAAATGATTTCCGTCTGCTAAGTTGTAATGTCAGTGGGTCAGTGTTGAATAACATCAGTAACAATGGTGCCGTTGTTAATAACTGCAATGTCATACTGTTTTTAAATTTGCTGCGGCTGTGATCTGCACCTCTGACTGGCTCAACTTCCTGCATAGCTTGCTAGTTTGTTCATTAAGAGATGCAAAAAAAAAGCTGGACAGGAAAAAAAAAACCAAAACACTTTTTAACTGTATTATTCCAATAATTAAAAAAAAAAAGTTAACCACTCCCTGCAAATGCTGCTGCAGCCTCGGCTTTGACTGAAAGTGACAGTCACTCAGCACAGATTGGCCGTGGCGAAACAAAACGAACAAAAGAAAACTGGCAGCCACGAACATGATGTCAGGCAGAGGAGGGAAGTGGAACAAAAGTGTGATTTTCAGGCCATTAAGGATCCTTAGATTTCGCGCTCTAATCTAATTTCTGAGACAGTATCTGTGTGCTGCGTGTGCTGCTCACCACAGGCATGGGGTCATGCAGCACTTTGGGGAAGGACTCGGCAAGAAGTTTGGTCTTTCTGTCCCAGCGGGCGCCATCGAGAAACAGACCTCTGATGTACACACCTAAGTGTCACACACAAACACACACACACACAATTCAGAAAAAAAGGGGATGTTAATATCACATAAACAGTAGCGGCATCTCTACATGAGCACATCAGGAACCACAAAACTTTATGAATCGAGCCGAACTGACCCCCGTGCTGTAACACTGTCTTTTCACAGAGCATGTGAGCTTAATAGGATGGGAAAAGAGGGTGAGATTTAGAGATAACTGAATGTTGGCATCCTGTCAGTAACACACACCCAAATGCACAAACACACTGTCAGATTTGTAGCTCGACAGTACAGGCCATGCAGTAATTCAAGATGGGGCCCCAGCTGGGGACTGATTGAGGGCGAGGTTTTATGTAAGACTTTGACTGAGTGTCTCACGGCAGAGCTGGAGGCACAGCGAGGGGTTGCCGCAGACCTGCATGCAGACGAGAGGCACGAAGGCTTTTCTTTAACTTACTTTCTCACTTTACACTCTGCCTCTTTTATATTCAGTCAGCTTATGTCAGTTTCCATCTGTTTGTTTCTTCTCCTCCGCCCACTCTTCATTTCACTTTCTGCTTTGAAACCAGGCTTTTTATCCTCTTGAACCATTATTTAATCTCTCTCTGAGTCGTTCCCTCTTTAAGTGCTGTCTCTGTCTTCCTGGTGTCTTTTCCTGTATTAAACTAGGGGATGGTAGCTGAATTGGCCTGTTTTATCAAATAAATCCAAATATCCTGCTTTCACTTTTAAACTACCATCCTTCCACCACCATCCTCATTCTAAACCATCTTCCTTCTCCACCACCTCTGTTAGTATCTCACCGTCTTGTGGGGGTCGTTTGTATTGTTTGTCCTCCAAGACCTCAAAGTCAAAGCCGAGCAAGTCGATGGGGACGGTGTGTTTCCGGCATAGTTCTGCTGGCTGCCTGTGAGGAAGGCCTGAGTGAAGAAGAATCCCGATACCCAGAATACAGCAGGCATACCCTGATCGTACCAGTCCTGAAAACATAGGAGGTCAGATAAGAGCATGTACATGGTTAATCCATACAAGAGAAATCCTTTTTAAAATGCAAAAGTGAACAACATAAACATAAAGGAGGGATGGCAGGGGCACAACCACAGTACAGAACCATATGGTTAAACATAATGTTTAGTTGATTATGTGCTGAACACTTTACAGATCTAACTGCTGAAAGTCTAAAACCATATAATCTGTTCCAAGTAAAGTTCCAAGTTAAACCAAGTAATCTGTTCTGTTTGCATATTTGTTTTGAACTAAATGCCAATGCACTGAATACCACAGAGAGAAAATTTTAAGGTTTGAAGGCTTTAAAGTTTTTTGTTTCAACATTGTTGGAATTATTTGGAATAATGTAAAGTGACAACTTCATAAAATATGTAATATGCTTACTTGGTTTCACTTAAGTGGGGCCTAAATGCAGGATGTTTACTTGTAGTGAAGTATTTTATGATGTGGTATTACTTTTATGTATGTGTAGTACACATAATGACAATCAGTGTACTGACAACACTGAACTGAACCTTCAGTTTTCCTTTTAAATTCTTGTGATCAGCAAAATATTGAGGTATTCAGCTAAAAAAGGGAGCCCCTCTCATAAGACACTCATGACTTTCCAGCTCACCCTGTGGGGAGTCATGAGTGGACATTCCCAAACACACACAATACATTCTTTTGAGCTGAGCAATGATGAACGGGGAAATACAACAGTCCTCCAGTGGATTCAGAGGAGGGAGGCTCACATGATACAGTAGCTCATGTGTCTGCATTGTTTCATGAATGAAAAGCATAACAGGATGTCCCCTTCCACCCATGTGTTGATAAGTGAGGTGAAGTGGTCTTGTGGTAACTCAAGTGTGAGACTGAAGGGTTTCAGTTCACAACAAAGGGCACAACATGCACTGATGTGACAGGGTTTTCCAGCTCTGTACTTCTGAGAGACCAAACATGGGTCCAGAGACCTGCAGAACCTCTGACAAGGAGAACTGAGGTGGCTCTGGATTACTGTGGTGGCCCATTAATTTGCAAAATTCTGCTTTATCCTTTAATCTTTTTTTAGATGTCAGAAAAGATAATGTGTAGCTTAATGTTTGTGAAGAGATAGTACCCCTCAAAAAAAGACTGTTTGTTAAGTTGATCACACAATGGCTTTTTGTCATTTTGGCCAACTCAAATGACTAACCCCAAAACATTTCTTTTATTTTTCAGCATTTGATTTCAAACACTACAGCAGGTTTCAGTACCTGTAAGAATTTGAGGCGCTCCAGGAAGTCGTTGACGTAGCTCCCCAGTGGTTTGAGGCTTGGGTAGGACTTCTTCATCCACATGCCAGGGATACGACCCTTCAGGATGCTGCTCACCACCTCCTCCAGCTCTGCAGACATAACTACCAGCCCCTGCACACGCACATAAACACACACACAGGTAAATGCACACATTCACCCACAAACACCTAATCAACATCTTCACTACTTGAGAAGTGAAGCTGTTTAAGCCCCTGTTCTAACGCTGAATATGAGAAATTCATGCATGTCAGTTTAAAACCTCTCTCTGGAGGTGGTGACAGCCAGCCACATAATTGGGAGCCTTATTGCTCTGTGGGAGGCTTTTGAAACCGGTATGAAAGAAGATGTGCTCATTCCCCTTCCTGACTCTCCACTTCAATCCTATGAGACTGGTGCATCTCAGGAGGAGAGCAAATGTGTTTGGAGTTTGTTTATTAAATGGTGCACAGAGACAAAAGTGTGTTCAGGCATGTTTATTTAAAGTTTTGAATGTGATGTAATGAGGAGTGTAATGCTACACATATTCACGTGCATATATTCAGATGATATTCTGTTTGGTCTTTGGTTTGCAGCACTCTGTGAACTAATGTCTTACTCTGATGCAGTCTAATTGTAGGCTGTGCCCTGGCATGTGCAAACTGTCAAAAAGTTTGGAAATACAAAGTCAGTTTTTTTTTTGCAGGACTTTACAGCCTAAGTAGATACTTTTACTATTTCCAATGTGTCTCTTGATGGCAATTTGAAAAAGACACACAGATCACCACTACTAAAGGGCTTGCTATCACATTTAGTGCAAAAATTCTTAGTGAAAGGGGGAATGCTAGCAACTTTTGTGATCTCCTGATGTTCAAATCCACCTCAGCTGTACTTTGAGCTTTGGCCTACAAAGCAAATGTTGGCATGCTAACATGCTAAACTAAGATGATGAGTAAAGTTAGCAATATGACGGCTTATCCTGGGCATGTTAATGTCCATATGAGCTTGTTAGCAGGTTAATGTTGGTATTTAACTCCAAGCACTGCTGTGCCTACGTGCGGCCTGAAGAAGCAGCTAGCATGGCTGCAGATTACATGGTGCAGTCAAGGTCTGGGCAAAAGAAGAGGTATAATGAAATAATGCCATTGCAGGGCTGCCTCAGTTTTACTCGCTGCTACAGAGGAAAAGAGCACTTTCTGATAGAAGGTCAGGAGCATGAGATAATGTTTTAGAGGTGTAGGTGGCTGCTTCATCCTGTCATTCCCATAGGGTCAACAACGTTTTTATAATGTATCCATTTCATTTTCCTCTTCAGTTCAGTGCTTTATAACTTTGCAACTGCAGAATAATTAACCATAATGCCTGTAAGATACAAAATATGAAACTGTATATAGATTTTTAGGAGGAAGTAATTCTTCTGTATGGTCATAAACTTTCACATTCACTGTCTAAATGTTTCCTTATGACAGAAAATGATGGGGTAAGATTAGCGTATTTGTGTTGAGTGTTGTCCAGTATTTGATTTCTGAAGATGCATTACCAGAGTCTCCCCTTTAATCATCTGCAAGAGGTGTGCCTCCTCTCATGAAATATTGCTTTTACTGTACAGAAATGTAAAAATCAATGATTATCTGAGTGAAAAATGATTAATCATTTTGACCTTACTGTTTATCTAAAACAATCATCTATAATGTAATTACAGTGTGGCTATATATATAATGCTTAAACTATCAAAACAATACAGTTTCCTGAGAATGTATCCAGGATTGAGTTCAAAACTAAACAACTACTTGTCCCACAGCCAACGTTAAACTTTCTGAAAATGTAATCAAATAAGAGCAACTTTTTTCACATCCAATCCAGTGTCTGGCAGCTTCTCCTGCATACCTTTATGGCCTTTTGAATGTTGATGCAGGAGTCTCGGATGGTGCAGAGCAGGTTGTTGAAGCGGCCCATTTCCTGCACCAGCACTGTGTTCATGCTCTGGTTGTAGCTGGTGGGAAAGCGCCTCATCGCTGCCTCCAAGTCAAAGTCTCTAGGCAGCTTGCTCAGGATGTCAGCTGCCACATCAAAGACCATGTCATCCGAGGATTTGGCATCCCCGCCTGAAGAGCGGGACTGATCAGAGACACAGAGTGACAGAGGACAGATGAGAAGGGGAGGCAGGACTTGTGACTTGGATTGGTTTGACAGTTCATCGTTTTTTGCGGAAAATTATCTTTTGCTGTCTTTGACTCGTTAAATTATGCATTTCCTTTTTAGGACTCTTTTGCAGTTGAGCTATTTAAGTCCCAAAAAACCCCGATGTTAAGATGTTCTGACTACTGACTTGATTTTGCCTCTATTTCATTGTCTATGTGCCATTTAGATTGATGCTTTTAAAATCAC
>JAPZDT010000005.1:18422115-18432320 GCA_029814675.1 Acanthurus coeruleus | reverse complement strand
AACATATTGTGTTATTTTTAATTTTTAAGTATTTTCAGTTTAAAACATCATAACAACATGGTTGTGAATTAGCAATTTATGTTTTTTCTTCTTCTGTGTAGGTTTTTCCACCTTCTTTTAGGACTTAATTACATTAAACAAGAAGAAACTGCTTTTTGTAGCTTTTTGTTATCAAGTTAAACGTTATAAGGCTCCCATTAATAACCTGAATTAATAATCTTTGTGCTGTTGTTGGATTTTATTTATATGTCAGCAGCGGTTTGTTGACGCTTTTGCAGTTCTTTTCACCAAGACAGAATTATTGCAGCTGTCAGAAACTCCTGATATCCTTGACTTGTAATTACAACTTGGAGGCTGACATGAAAGTTATTTTCTGACTTGGCTGCTTGTACAGTCTGACTGAATGACATTAACATGAATTGTTTGTTGCCAGAGAGATACCACTGTCAATCAAATCTGATCAAAGCGCCGCAAAACAGTCCCGTTGAAGGGATTAGCTGAGTTTTAACTGTTAATATGTAATTAATTATAACTTGAACTGCTGCTCTTAAGTCCTTATTAATTAGTTTAAGGAAACAATTACCAATGATTTTACACAAAGGCTTCAGAGGCATAAAATATGTAGTATTTTTTTGGTAATATCCCTTAAAAATTTATTATAAGCCGGCATCAACAAAAAGTTATCACACAAAAAAGATTTCAAAAATGTATTATTCTGTTACAATAAAGCATTCATCAAATGTATAAACCGTGTAGTGTTGCAATCAATAATTTTTCCTGTCACAATGTAGTAGACCATAACCAAAAGAATTCACAATATTAATATTATCAGAATAACTACAAAATTTACAAATTAATAAATAAATAATCCTTTGGTCAAATTCATTCCTAGCTTTGTTTGCTGTATGTATGATGTATGATGTATGATAGTGAACAAAAAGAGCCATTGATTGAAAGAGCAAGTAAATAATTTAAAAAGCACTGTATTATTTGCACATCATAAACAATGTATGTGAATCACATAGTATCAGTATTTCATATTGCAACCCACTTAATTCCCGTGTAGACTCTAGGATATTGTAATAAAAAAAGAAGAGGACAAAATCGGAAGTATAAATTTAGCAGAAAGTCATTCCTGAGTATTAGCATCTTTCTTAAATACTGATGTTTTGTCAAAATTGTCAAATTTGTCAAAACTGTTGAGTGCCACAGTCCCATAAATCAGGAAAAAAAAAACAGATGTACCAACATAATGAATAAACAAACTAACATTTATAAGTGTAAACAGCAGTGATACACACTTGTGTGACCTGTCCTGAGTCCACTCTCACTGACATAACTTTCCTCTCAGCTGTCAGTCATCCAGTCCCGAAGACCCCGCCCCCTACGGAAACACGGGAGGTTGTCCGACACGTGATGAAGTCAGTATGGCGGAGCTGTTGGCTGAATGATTCCTTACGGCACCGACGGGTCCTAAAACCCTGCCCTGTTGATGCTGCACAATAACTGGGAGAAAACCGGCTAATTGCGCACAGAGGTGCTCATTTCAGGTACAGATTCTTTATGTCTTTGTAAAAACAGAAAAACACATTTCACTCTTCGACTTGACGTGCAGAGCCGTGACTTTAAAGAAATGTTTCTCTTGTTGTAACACAAGTCTCTGCGCTTTTTCCTCCTCGAAGTCAAGCAGAGTTGCCGTCTTTCTGCTAAACTTCTTCTTTTTTTATTACCTGTGAGTTTGTGTCGTATTTTAAAGCCACCATAAGCTCAGTGGACGTGTTACGCAAGACAGACATCGCTGTTTGGTATTTCTAATTTAGTGAGGATTTGAAATCTGTCGACTCTTCGTGTTGTGCAACATTGTTGCCCCGCCACCTTTGCTGCCAGACTGAAGTCGGACTTTTAATGTCACTGCTAGCTACATTGTTTCAAAGGCGTCTAAAACATGCTGTCACGACGGAAAAGTGGCTTTTATGCGCAAGAGACGCTTCATGCTGTGACTTTTCAAACTTTTCACTTTCTCTTTGTGCGTCGCGCTGCAGGTCAGCGCCGTACGCTGTCATATTGTTTTCCTTCCAAGTGCGAGGTGAGCGTAAAGAGTTACCAGATGTACTGGGAGTTGAGTGTCCCAGTTAAACCCGCTGGTACCAGTAAAGTACATCACACAGTACGACTGAGTGTATTTGTGCAGCACAAAAAGGTGCAATAACACTAGGTCCCCTTAAAGCCATTTCCTCAGATATACACAAGATAACACACATCATTACTCTCTTTCGTTCGTGTGTGTGCGCGCGCGTGTTTGTGTGTGTGTGTGAGTGAGTGAGTGAGTGAGTGAGTGCGCGAGCAGCCACAGCGTTGGGTGTAAACTTGCGTCTTCATGAAATGTAAACACAAGAGAGCAGCAGCAGGACGACGCTGAAGTTAGCTTCCGATTAGCAGTCTAAGGGGAAAGTTAAGGGAAACTTGAATGACAGTGTCTTCGTTTTTTTGCACATCTTGTTGTTGTCAAATTTACAGACATCCCACTTAGAGCAAAATCAACGATGACAGTTCTTTGTCAGATTTGTAAAACCTTATTTTTCTGGTGGAAGCAGAATGTGCAGATTTCTCTGGGTTATTTGAATCAGCTCACATTGAGTGGATTTGGTTTGCTTAGTGAGGGGAAAAGTTGAGAAATTTGGTTTTACAAGGAGAATAAAGGTTTCATAAATCTCAGCTTCTCTGGGTCTGTGGGCCAGATTTAATAAGTCCTGGTAAAGTGGTTACAGAACTGCTTTAATGTGATCAGGGTGGTAAAAAAAAGTAATGAGATCCCATTTTGTGTGTCCACAAATAGAACTTTTTTACAAATGTGATGTGTGTTCCCGACAGTTATTGGAGTCTGTTGGTTGACAACTGTTACAGTAAGGTTTTTTAAAGCTGCCCTGGTCTATTGTTGTCTGGATGGAGTCAGATGAAAGTGGGTTATAAACAGCGATGCTTCAACTGGGATGTCCAACACTCTTTCACAATGATAAGTGGTGCAAAAAAAGAGAATAAACTGTAGCTCAGTGTTCCCTTACCTTGTCTCTTAAATGCCAAATCCAAACTTCAAATTGGAAGCTAACTTCAGTGTGTTAGCAGCAGGGCTGTGCCTCTCTGCTCTGCTGAGACTCCTTTAAGCCCTCACCAGCGGAAACTATTCCCTCAGCATTACAAGCTCTGGAGGACTGCCGGTGCATGCTCGTAAACTCCAGGCCCCACAGGAACAAGGTCACTGCAGCCCTAAAAAAAGGAAAAAAAAAAAAAAAAAGTGGCTCAGAGGATGAAGTCCAGAACTCTAGCTAGGTCACCTTTGTCCAAACTGTACCTTCTGTTTGCTCTTCCTTTTCAGATGAGCATCTCTCTGCACAATTTGAAGTCCTTAACTTGCAGAGGAGTAAAGGTTTTGATGCACACATGTAAATTAAGGCATTAGATGGATACCTGCACAGTGTAAAGCCAGCTGCTCATTGACTTGAAATTCTTTTTTTCTAAATTAATTTGTGAAAGCCATCCTTATTCTTCAACCTGAAGGGAAAATTCACTACAATTAATGTAGCTAAATGTGTTCAATTGGAGCTTTGAATTCCTCAGTATTTGTTAGAATTGATCAAGAAAGCTGAGTTCCTTTCAAAGCCAACTTTTAAATTTGAAAGTTGTGTGAAAGTTTGTTATATAAAAAGCTTTAACCAAAGCTAATAATAGAGAAAGCTTTAACATTCATATGACCTGTATACAAACAAAATTATTTGTTTAAATTCCAGAGATAGTTATTTTTCTCATGTCTTAAATTAGTGGAAAAATGTACAAAAAAATAGATAAAAGTTTGTGGTAGAATAATAAAACGCTTTTGACTCAGTGGGATGAAAATGAATTTACTAATCTAAACATACAGTTTTGAGTTTATTTAGTAAAGCAACCCACATAGTAATGCTGAGATAATAAGAGAGATGTTTTATTTTACGGGGGTATTACTGTTCATTACTGACTCATGAAATGGATTAGGATGCACTGCCTTTAGAAAAAACATCATTAATAAAAAGTAACTTTTATGTTCTCATAATTTTTTCCTTGAATTTTGCAATAAAAGGGATGCTTTCTAAATTGAATCCAGTCCATCATACTGGCTGGCTCGCGGGCCAACTTGCACATTAAACCCGTACCAAAGTTTTAGAGCATTTCATTCTTGTTCTTTACTTGACCAGAGTTTGCCTCTTGTAATCTCTTAATAAGCTCATTTAGCTCAGTTCCATTGTGCTTTGTCAGGGCCCAAGCATGACTTTCCAACTTCCTCCAATCATTTAGCACAAGCTGGCACTGGGAAAGCTTGCTTGTTTGTGGACATTTTGTAGATGTTGTCACGCTAACGGATACTAATGGGGTCCATTAAGGCTACTGTTGTGCTCGGGGACAAATAAGGTGACAGGACCCTGTAAAGCAGAGACACATTCACGCAGCAGGAATTTTTTAAGCTGCTTGGCAGAGTCTTCCCTCCAACCCACTGTGGTTGAGCATATTATTGTATCTTTGTTTTCTGTCCCTGTTCATTTGTTTGTCTGTCTCTCCATTACACGCGATGTTTAAGAAGCCACTAATACAGCCGAATAAAACTTTGGAGAAGTCAGTTCACCGCAGGCTTTTCAGAAAACAATCTTTTTATTGCCAATCATTGGATCCAACCAAACATTTTGACATTGAATTTTGTTTTGCTCATTTATGGATCAAGTAAACATAAAACATCAAGGGCAGAGTAATCAATCACAGTCAACTTGCCTTTTCTCATTAGGCTTACTGTTGTGAAACTTAATAAAAGAAAGGAAGTTGGATATTGGCCAGAGAAGCAGTAAAAGTAGACAAGAGGAAGATTCAAGGCCGTAAAAGGGACACAGAGCGTTTAATGGGCAGCTATACAGAAGCTCTCAGCCTCAACTGATGTGATTTGAGGCTTGATGAATCCTTGTGTTGATCCTTGTGGTCACCCAATGAGTTCATGGATGCGAATCATTCTTCTAGATCCAGCCCCTTATGCCCCGGTGTGCCTCACAACTCCAATAATAAACCAGTTTTAGCTTCTTTGTGCTTCGCCGGGACCCTGTCCTGACTTTGAACCCATCCTAGCTTCCCAAACTCAGTTAGCAAGTGTTGGCAGTTGGCAAAGACATCCTTGTTTGTGGACATGTTGTGGCTGTCACGCTAATGGTTTCTAATTGAGTCTATTAATGGCACTGTAGTGTCGGGTAGGAGCTTGGTGACAGGACCCTGTGGTGCACAGGCACACTCGACCAGCAGGACTGTACAAACTGTCCCAGCACCCTACCCGATTGTAAAGCCATTTTTACACCAAAATTAGCGTGCAAATTAAGAGTTTAACAAGCAAAAGTTAGTAGAAGAGTTTGTCTTTCAGGCTCTTTTTTTTTTAATCTGGCGTGTCATGTTCGACATCTTGACCGCACCTGGGAAGAAGAGAAACATCGGTCAGTTTTTTATTCCTTTAACTGCAATCTCTCTTTGAAACTCAACAGCATCTGAACAACAAAAGGCTGATTGGAAAACGATGGGTGTTGTTGTTGTGTATCGTAGTGTCCCGAATGCTGAACCTGTGTCCTTGTTTGCCCTTCCCTTTGCATCAGGAGAAGCTTTCCCTCCTCATTGTCCTGCCAGTTTTTAATCTTGCACAACATGAAGAACAAAATCACCATTGCATGCCCTTTCTGTACAGTGAAAAAGTTATATAAATGTGCAAATTCAATATGCACCAAAGCATCACACCCAAAAGGGCAAATATTAGTGTGTCCGACAAGGGCAATTTGGTAGATTGGAAATTGTAAATCAGCATAACAAATTCAGTGAACACTTTTGGTTGTTAAGACTCAACTGCTCGCAATTGTACACAAATTATAGATATTTTTCACATGAGACAACACCTTACATTAACATAGAAAAGTTGGATTTGAGGGCAGACTGTGATATGAGTTTTCTTCCAAAAGCTGCTTCATGAGACTCTGTGAGACCTTTGCTTTTTGCCTCATGCCTGTTTGTTCTTTAGCATAGGACATCCTGACTTGCAAGTGATCTCACAGCGATCACAAAGCACTTTGAAAGATGACGTTAAAGGTCAATTGTCCATTTAAACATCCCAAAAGACCAAAATAGCCAACAAGATTTGGCATTTTAGTTGCTGTTGTAACTAATCCCACTAGTTATTGGGCCATAATGTAGCATGTTCTGATCTCCTTTTCCCTTTGTTGGATTTTATAGCACTGCCTATCCACAAAAAGGGATACAAAGCCACAAAGCAAAATTATCATCTCAACATCTGACTCTAAAGAAGCTAATAAACAGCTCAAGTCAACCTCAGTTATCATCATGCAGTCAGGCGCTGAGTCAAAGTTCAGAGAATTTGAACTCAATTTGACTCAGTGTTTTTCTTTACTAGTTTAGTGTGAAGTCTTACTGTTTCCTCAGGTTTGGCGTCAGTGCTCCGTCCGTGAAAAATGGCTCTACTTTGTGGTCTGATCATGTGAAAGCAACTCCACACATTAACTTACACTGTACAAAAACTCAATGACATAAAAAAAAGAGTGCTCTCATTTAGAAGAAAACCTCCTTTTCTGTGAAAAACAGAAGATTTATAAAGGGTGATGTGGATAATCAATAACATAGACAGTGAGAACAATCCATGAGTTAAAGAGCGAGAGTGACATTTAAACACATAAAGAATGTTTGTAAAGAAAAAGGAAGCAGAGTGGGCATTTGTCATTCACAGGACTTGGCACACCGCATGGAAAGATGCTACTTCCTGCTTTTTATTTGACTCAGAATAGTTCGCCTTTTGTTGCCAGGGTAACAACACATGAGTGTTTGAATGTCCATAACTTTCAAAAGACGTGTGTGTGTATATTCTCACTTTATGCTTTTTTTTTTACTGTGAGCTTGTTGACGACAGGTCAAACTATAAGACTGCTTTTTAAAAATGTATAAAGAAGAAGTGAATCTCACAAAGAGTAAAAATGAGATATGAAACACTGGAATGTGTCTAAATTCTTGGCATGTTAAAACATTTACACATTTGTCCGTTAACCACGTCTACTACAGTTAATAATTAGGTGTTTCCTCAGCTGTCATCTGCACAACAAAAGACACAGACTATCCAAGAGCCTTATAATGATGTGCCATCAGATTTGATGCCAGCAGCCTTAATCTCCAACCCAACATGTCCCTCTGAATTTTATGGGAATATTCACACACACACACACACCCACAAACACACACACACATATACAAACACACACACATTTGTGTACAGAGGAAACATGGGAAACTCCAGGTTTTCCTCAACTTAAAACTTTCTGCACACCTGTAGAGTTGAAGCAGTCTGGCTTTGACAAGCTGATCTCAACTAAGTTCATATTCATATTTATCTCACATATTCTTTCAATATGTTTCTGTGCCTTTTTTTCTGGCCTCACCTTCATAGTACAACAGTGTGAGAGAGATGCAATGCAGACGTAAGTCATTCAGTACAAGCTGTTGAATGATGGTGATGTGAGTGTGACGTTTTTTAGCTACGGGTAGCTGTCTCCTTGCTAAGGATCGTCTCAGGTGCAACCAAGCATCACAGAGATTCATGCAGGTTTGTGCGAAGGTGTGGGAATGTCGACTTGTTTGAAAGTGCAAGTTAAATCTTTGTACTTTCAAGTGGCAGGGATGTTCAGCTCTGCTCGCTCTGATTGGCCACTCAACTGATTGGCAACCACTTCAGGTTACGTTCCTCCAGAAGTTTCACATTTTTGATTCAAGCCTGATTAATTATGGTCTCTTAACAACCCTCCCTCCACTCAGATTAATGTCTGGTGAAGCTTTAAGTATCACCTTGTACTACGTATGCATTTAAAGTAACTAATGTTTTTATGGGATGTCCTGCACAACTCAGGTGACAGGTCCGAAGCCCAGTGATATGATTTGGGTGTCAGTCCTCACATCATCAAACTAAATGCTTTTCATTATTATATATTCAGTTTAATCTGTCATCTTAAGAATACAAGTTTATGTACATCAAAATAAAGCAGAGAAATATAGTTCATGTTTGGCATCTTGGCTCTGAAAATCTCACCACTTGCAGAGACAGAAGTGGGAGTATTGATGACAAATATCTTCCCCCCAGAGACTCGAGTCCTGGCCTACAGGGGCAGGCTGCTGTCTTACTCTGGGTCCAGGCTATCAGAGCTCCGGATCAGGAAAAATGATCCCTCTGTTACACTTGATGACCAAACTGCTAGTCGTGTCCCTGTTCAACCAGCAGCTGATTGATGTGATGTCCTGCGGTCACAGCTGTACTTCACTTGTAAACATGAACAAGCAGCAGAGACTATTGTGTTATCACCAGGTCCTTTCAATCCAGATTGGGTGTCACTTACTCTTCTCAAACGTGTGCTCACATTATGTAAGTATGTGACCCACAGAGACAGTAAATGATTGTTATTGCTTTGTGTTGTTGTTTAGAAAAGGCTGACGCTTATCTTATACGTCATATTAGATGATGACGCTGTTGTGTTACACGTCACGCCTGTCATACTTGCCATGTTTTGCAAATCTGCTATGCAATCTCAAAATTCATATACTGAAGTGACGTGAGTGAAGTGAGACATTGTTCTTTGTTGAGACAGTATTGTATGAGCTCATAAAAAAAGGGCTGCAGATATTAAGCCTCCCTACACCTAAAGGAGAAAGGCTTCAGTTTGACAAAGTCGTGTCCTCAATTGAACCAGCAATAGTGTAGACATATCTCACTTATCTGCTTCTGCCCTGCCAACAGTGAGCTTTTGTTTTTTTTTTTCCTGCTTGAAATGTTTTCTTTCCAAGATAATATTACTCTCTGTAAAGACTCTACACCTCGACTATTTTTGCCAACAACAAAGAAAAAAACAGGAACATGTCAATCAATAGCATACGGGCAGCTCCACTAATCCCACTCACTGGCTGAATAATTCATAGTCAATTAGAGCTGAGAGGCTGAAGCTGTCTTCATGGCACAAGTGCATTTTCAATGATTCATTTCATGAGGTATGCAAGGGGTCTCTTAATTGTTGTTTACTGCTCGCTACCCGACCACATGTTATTTTTATGCCGTCGTGATTACTCCCGGCAGCGCTCAGAGTGCTTGGGAAATGAAGTCCATTAAGGGGTCTTGAGAGCTGTTTTTCCTGTCAAGCGCCACGAAACGTTTCCAGGTTCAAACTTAACTGCACGAGAACAATAAATCTCGACCAATCTCAAGTGTCAGAAAATGAGACGTGCAAAGTGATGCAGGTGGTATTTTTAATGGTCCTGCAGTGCGGCAGAAATACCTGCAGTGTTGCACAGAGCTTCATTTTTAATAGGATCCCAGAAGAACAGTTTAAATAGCAGAAAAAGTGAAATCATATGGAAGGAGCATTTACAAACCACACAAGCACAGCTGACAGCTGACCAGTGCCACAAACTGCAGGTTAATGGTGTCAGTAAAAGAGCAGACTTGGCTTCCCCTCTGAGCTACACCAGGTTTTGTTTTTGTTTGAGTGTGGCAAAGAGAGAAAGTGAGAGGACTGGATGCCTGAGGTGACCGCTGACATAGTATGACAAGCTGTAAAAGCACAGTCTGAATTCTTGTGTGACAGACGGCTCCTTTGAAAAAAAAAAAAAAAAAAAAAAAAAAAAAAAGTAGACGGCTGGATCTGAGAATGGCACCGCTACCCTCCAGTCGACACACTGAGGGCTTTTTTTTCTGACTCCTGACACCTCACTTTGAGTCTGAGTCCTCACGTACACTGATTTTTTTTTTTTTTCAAACAGGGTTTTTCCCTCTTTCGTTCTCAAAAATAAACCTGTCTGCACAAGCACTGATTTAAATAAATTGAAACACAAGAACACAACTGAAGTGCTGTCATGAGCATGCCAAACTAACAGGCGTCAATATACAGTATTACTAAATCCTTAACCATATTGGCCATTCAGAAGCTTAAAAAAAACATATTTCCTGTAGGCTACTTCTGCATTACTTGTAGAATGGTTCTCTTAGATAACCTGTAAAGTTAGCGGCTGGGATTTTGTTGTTTGGAAGTGACCTCTAGTGAACTCTGATGCTACTGATCCTTCGTATAGTGAGAGAGTGACTGTACATAAATGTAGAAAGTCCTTTTAGTAGG
>JAPZDT010000005.1:17982899-17994684 GCA_029814675.1 Acanthurus coeruleus | reverse complement strand
GTCATCAAAGTCCTCCATTGACTCAATTAGTGACCCTGGCTGCAGCTCACCCAGTGGGAATGGATAATCTGTTCCCAGCATCACTTTATCCTAAAAAAGGAATATATTTATGTTCACGATCATAATGTTGAACATTTTGTGAACGTGCATATATACACACCCACAGCATCTCTATCAAATTAAAGCTGATGTATAGAAATAACTGCTGCTCTGTTCAAACTAACCATATTTTCCCCTCATAACCAGCGATACTTCCTCTGTGTCTTCTCATGAGTGTGAGTTTTCCTTTACCACCCTAACAAATGTGTGTTCAGTAAATGCAAGCTTACTTTTCCAATAATATCAAGTAGTAGCTTCAAGGCAATGGGGTCATGAACTAGGGAGTCAGTGTAGAAGGAACCAAGGTATTTCCGTGGACTGATCTGGTTGTCCACTGCACACAGGTCAGGGCGGACTTTGTGGCCATGTTCAATTCTACCAATAGTGAATGGAAAAGAGCCACCTGTGACAAGATGAACAGAGGCAATAAAGGTCAAACAGCAACCATAGAGGGCTAATACTCATTGCATCTTTAATTGAGCATGAAGTAAGAATATGTTAAAGTTGATGCCTTTGTGCTCACATTAATTTGCTGTGACTTTAATGAATTACAGAGAAACATCTGGTCTATACCTCCATGTGCAAAGCAGACTTTCAGTTTTGGAAACCTCTCAAAGACACCTCCAAATATCATCGAACAAATAGCCATGGTTGTCTCTGAAGGCATACCTTTGAGATGGAAAACACAAGTGTTTTTCTTGTTATAATGAGGCAATGTAAATGAGGTATGTACCAAGAGGCAGGAGAAAAAAAAAACAAAAAAGCAGAGCATTATTTCTCTCTATTAGCCATAAACACAATGCATTAAAGCTGCAATGGTAGAAAGTCATTACCAGTGTGGGAGTTTTTACTACATATTTAAATACAAGGATTTTGTTTTGATGACTTCATCAGCTTTTTGGGCATAATGACGGTGTTACCTTTTTGCTTTGTTATGCACATATAATTAAACATGAATCAATGTCAGGGAAGAATGACTGTGTTTTCATTTTCTGCATTTAATTGACTTGACCAGGGGGTTATTCAATATCTCCTGTTTCCTACTCCATCTCCCTTACCCACCAGCCAGGGCAGCCAATACTTAGCCATCCTCCCATCTGTTTGCATGTCCCATGGGTGCACAAATATGGAGCAGCCCAGCTCCTCAGCAGCCTGCATGGAAGACACATGGCAAGATCAGTATGTCTGCATGAATGAGAACATGACCTCTGTACAAAGAAATGTCATTCGTTTCTGTCAATTTAGCATATTGTAAACATAGGTACATTTGCAACTGCTACCATCAGGAGCATTATGTCATCATGTAAGCATGTACTACAATATTCAGTGTCTTACAGCATAGAAAGGAAAGAGTTCAGAGGCATTAAGGTCCCAGTTGTTGATATGTGAGCCAATTTGCACCCCAGGGAAGCCCAGCTCCTTTACGCAGCGCCTCATCTCCAGCACAGCCAAGTCAGGGGCCTGCATGGGCAGAGTGCCCAGGCCCACAAACCTCTTGGGGTGACTTTGCACTGTCTGGGCCAGATTATCATTTAAAAGGACACAGAGATCCAAGGTATCATGAGGTTCGGCCTGTAATGTAAAATTCAGATCACAATAGGTAAGCATAATTTGTCTGTGGAAGTCAAAATTTAAATTCAATAACATATTATACTTCTTTGTGCGGATACATCTGTTACTGCAACAGAAGACAGTTAAATGCTTTGCAGATGAGAGTTAAAGCCAAATATTGGATTTGGTTCTTTTTTAAAAACAGGAATGGGAGGGTGCACCTAACAATAATTTGGGACACAAAAAAACAACACAATGTTTTAGCTCTCAAGCACACAGCAATAAAATATAATAGCTGCATTGTTTTTGATCCAAGCTGCTCTTACTCAGCATGCACATACCCAGTAACTGAACATCACTGTAACAGTAGACAATGCTTGAACTGTGACACCTAAAGGTCATAAACAGAAACATACATTCCATGCATCAGAGAGGTGAAACAATGCACTAATTGGTGTCTTAATGTTTGGGTGCATACCATGCTGATTCATGTCCCTTATTCGTGCGTTTGCATCCCAGCAGTTTTCCTGAATCACTCGAAACAACTTCCCATTCATCATCATGTCTGCCTCACCCTGAAACTCAAAATTTACATCATGAAATGCTCCTGCCTGGTCTGGGCACCTCTGAAAATGCATTGTTCTTGTTTTTTGGTGATTTCCTCCATGAAAACTTACTATTTGCAAGCTCATGAGATCATTGTTTAGATTTTATTGAAACACAACCACACGATGGCAGCAGACAGCTGATTTATATTTTTTTATGGAGGCATTGTAAACCTTCATCTTAATCTGGTATTAAAAATTATGGCGGATAGAATGTCTTTGAAAAGGTTTTTGTGCAATTTAAATGAAGATGTAAAAGCAACATCTGGAAAGTGTTCTCTTCCCTTAAAATTTTTGGAATTAAAAATGGCTATAATTAAAAATCTTAAGTTCATCTGAACCTTTGTTACAATTCAACTTGGAGTCCTCAATCATCTTGTTCTAACATTTGCATAAGGACATGTTAATTACCCAAAACGGCTAATGCCTGACTACTCGTCCTTATGTGCAGTTTGCTGTTGCCAAAAGCCCAGCTAACACCTGTCCCTAAAGTTGCATTGGCCACAGTGCTACCAGTCTGCTCCATGTTCTCCTATGTTTAAGCGAATCTCAGTGCTGATGCACAGGCACCTTGCTGAGTTCTGCAGCTGCTCACATGGCGAGGACCAGGATGACAGGTCCATCAGGTGAGGTGAGGCTGGGAAGAACCTGCTGTGTCCCCAGTATTATATGCAGCTAAGTTCCAATACTCTGTATGTATATGGATGCTAGAAGAGTGTGACTCACCTTGCAGCGATGGTGAAGCTGGACAAACCCATCATATCCATACCTCTGAAGCACAAAGGAATGCTTTATAATTGATTAAAATATAATGCACAAAAACACATATTTCACATTAGATGACATATCTGGTGTATTTAATTAAGGTGTAAAATATGTTTAACTGGAGACATAGTTTGATATCCCACAAACATCCTGCCGTGAAAAAGCCTCTATTAATTGTGTTATTCCATCTGCGAGGGTTCAGTCTTCAGGACTATCCACTCCAACGCCCTGGATAACTCACAGTGAATGCCATCTGAGACTGTTGACTCTTTTGCATACAAATGAAGCAGCAAATGATCTCTGTGAGCAATACAGCCAGAAAAGCCCCATTTCATATCCCTGCAGATCTGCATGCCTGTGTACTTTGTTGATGCCACAGAGAAGCTTCAGCTTTTCAGAATGAGCAATGGGTTTTATGCCCTTCTTTTTAAAGTGTGAATCTATTTTCTAAATATGAGCGGAGTCTGCTTAAAATGACATTTATGTGTACTAATTCGACAAAAGAATCTTTGAAAGGTCAACCCTAGTGTTCTGGTTGGGAGCCTTAGAGATTATGTGCTCCGTCACAGCTCAGAATACAAACTTAGTGTTTCCTTAGTACCTTAGTAGTTTCTTGATATTTCAGTGGCTTTTCCAAATTCAATTTTGAACTGCTGACAAGTTTCA
This sequence comes from Acanthurus coeruleus, assembly GCA_029814675.1. Classification (NCBI taxonomy): domain Eukaryota; kingdom Metazoa; phylum Chordata; class Actinopteri; order Acanthuriformes; family Acanthuridae; genus Acanthurus; species Acanthurus coeruleus. The sequence continues at coordinate 17,990,998 of JAPZDT010000005.1, read as the reverse complement.
AAAGTCTGCTATATGTGATTTATTACATCTGTTTGGGATCTCAGAGCCCTAAGCTTTAAAATATGGCTAAACACAATGGATTTTCATGTGTTCAATATCATATCATCATATCATGACAAAATAATGTAGATACCATATTGATATCGAATGGAATGACACTAGTTTTTATGCAGTGCTACTCATCTAGTCCTTATACCTTCTCTTCTGTTCAGCACTAAACATGGGAAATCATTAGCTAAGGCCAGGCCTCCAAAGTGACACAGACATTAGAGCACGATCAGATAGGACAGGCAGGAACAAGGCCAGAACCGCCTATTGATTAAAGTTTAACCATCCATTGAGAACACAGATTTATGGAGTGGGCTGACACTCCAATAAGAAAAGTCTGTACTTTTTGTTTTACAATTATTTAACAGCATTGAATTAGATGATAAAGTCTGCCTGCTACAGACCTGATACTAACAAAGAAGTGTCCTTTTATAAACCCTCACAACCACATTCAGATCAAGTCTATGGATAATAAGGTTTTTCTCAGGCTTGTAAAAACCTTTCAGGTTTCAGCGCCTACCTGCTTTAAATCGGGCCACTCCTTTGGTAGAATATGATTGTGAATATCAACCTTCATCCTTACTAATACCCCGGGGAAGATGTGGAGGTCTTGTGGCTGAGATTTCTCGCAACAGGCTGAATGAACATAAATCCAGCAAAGTCACTCTCCGCCTTCAGACAGAAACCAATGACCCACAGGTGAATGGCTGCTGGGACAGCCCTGGTAATTCATTACCTCATCTTTAACAAACAGAAAGTAATGATAGTGAATATTCTGGACCTTGAAGTTTTACTGTGGCCTAAAACTAAATTATTTACAACCCAAAGACCGACAGCTACCACTAACACACACACACACACTCACACACACACACACACACACACACACACACACACACACACACACACACACCCTTAATAGCAGCATGTATATGCAGGTGGCTGCCCTCATTATGCTGAATCAGAGTTTTGTGCTGACGATAAGTGCAGTTTTGGATGTTGCAGCAGTGACATTACCACATTTTGCTTGCAGTGGTTTGACTTTGACCGACAGTTAAATATCACTAAACTAAAGAATGCATGGCAAATAAATATGGAGCTCAATGAAACGCTGCAGAAATGTTTCTTCTTATTTTGCAATCTCATATTCTCAATGGCTCACAAGCGTGAATTTTGGGGTCGCCTAGTGGTTAATTGTTGTATTGAAGCGTTTAGTATGAAATAATTGATAATTTCAATGGGTGTGATTATTTGAAAACCATCGATCGATAAGGCGATTCTGGGATTTTGGGGCAAAATCGTCAGAAAAAAAGATGTGATATCCTAAACCAATTGTCACCCCTAATTAGATTTAAAGCATTACACCGATAAAACTGGCTATGCGTGGTTATTAACGTACAGGATAATTAGTAGAAAACTATATAATGTTAAGATTTACGTTGAATGTTGTTTGATAAATGCCTATAACAGCTCTTTATTCAGTAAAGTTTTGTTTCACACGTAAATCAATCTAATTTTGGAGGTAAAACTTTAGATGGATGCCATCGTTATTTTGGCCTGTATGGGGATACGGTGCTGAGTTCTGAGAGGAGGAGAGAGGTAGGAAGGGGAGGAGGGTAAAAAAAAAACAACTTGCTAGCACCGCCTGTCAGATCCACATTCACAGCAGATCCCAGCAGTTTATCGCATCGCCGCATCTAACCCTAAACTGTGTGTAAGTGGCTCAGTCGGACGGCGAAGCCTTACACCGAGGCTGCGGAGCTGTTCCTCGCAGTGTGAAGTTCACTCAGAGGGAGTTGGATCGCTGCTGATGCTGGGGAGATAAATCCTTTATCTCTCATCTTCTCTTATCGCCATCTCTCCTTCGCCCCCTCCCGCCCCCCCTGCGCAACGGAGTCGACACCGGTGGCATATTGGGCGCGCTGGATGGCTGCTGCACTTAGCGAACCGGTGTGAATCTTCTTCTCCCCCCCATCATCATCACCATCATCATCATCACCACCTTTCTCTGAAAACAAAACAGCAACTGCAACAAGAATGACAGATCCGGCGATCCAGGAGTCCTACCCTGTCCCAGACCCGACTATTGTGGATCCCTGCCCGGCCACGGTGCGGAACGGCCACTGCGCCCCGGATGGCTTCACCACCAACCATCAGCAGCAAGCCAAAACCCCCGGCCAGCCTGAGCCGTTCACCACGGGCCAGGAGATGAAAATCACAGACAGTGTGGAGGGAGAAGGTAACTTGATCCATCGCTGTCATATTTGGAGCTGGTTTTAAAGTTATGGCTGTTCATAGATGCACATTGGTCTGCGTTAGGGGGCCCTTGGGAGACGGGTGGGCTATTATTTTTTCTTTTACCCAATTTAGTTGAGCTATTTTTAGTCTGCTCTAATATGAATAATTTATGTTAGTCCTACATCAGCAGAATAAATTGAAACAAAAGTTGAATTCAAAGCTATAAACATGGTTAAATCGATTATTTCCCCTAAAGCCTTTCTTTTATTTGTTCATTCATTCATTTCAGTTTTTAATAGGCATATTACATTGCCTGTGGGACAAAGTTGGCTCTGGGAATTCAGTTGCTCCTTTACCCAGAGACACACAGGCTCAGTATGATGTAAAGCTAAATTCCTATACCAGTCACATGCATGTCTAATAAACTCTTAAGTGTGCCTCTGCATTTGCTTAAGCACATACAACAGTGTCTATGAAATTTTTCAATCATAATATAATCCCATTCAACATCTCATATGCAAAAGAACTGAGAAAAATACACATTCCACAGTGGATAACAATAGGGCCTCAGTTATACAATAAACCTTAAGCCTATTTCTTAGTTTGTTTATTCAGTTATATATTCAGTCAATATTCAGTTGGTTTAATTTATAAAAAACTTACTGAATCTGATTTCAGGGGATAATTGACATTTTAATTAAACTGCAGCTTTAGACAGGCTAATGACATTGATGTAACTGAGCATGTCTTGATTAATTCCTAAAATCTGAAATGGTTATTGTATTTAGTTTTGTGACAGGGTTCGATTGGCTTATAATTAAGAGCTGAAATCAGCAAGCTCAAGATCTTGTCATTCCTCAACCAGCTTTAAGACAACAGTTGCTTTGTTAGATTTAAACCCCTAGGATGAAGATTGGTTGGATGAAGATTGGTGGCACGCCCCTTTAAATGTATGTAATCTCTTGCTTGACATTGCAAGAGATGTCAGTTGAGCTCTTTAAAGTAAGAAAACCTTTTAGCCTTTAGTTCTTTGTTGGAACACACCTGTCAAGTTCTGATCCAGTTTTTTTGGGTCGTAATGCTCAGAATAATAAAAAAACGGTGGACAAAAGAAAAGGAACGCATTTTAAGATGCCTAACAGTCACTTAAGGCTTTATGTGCAGGCTTCCAGGAGGCAACTTCTGAATTGTGACACATTTCATATCATGTGTAAACATGATAAACAGTGGGGACAAAATGTTAGGAACAACTGAAAACTGGGCAGTATCATAGAGGTCATGGAGGAACACGGTGTTTCCATCCCTTCAACACCCCTGTTACTAGAGCAGGAAGAGCAAAAACAGGACTTACTACCAAATACTGCTAAAACTACTAACTAACGATACTGCTACAAAGGAAACTACTGCTAATACTCTCTTCCAGTGTTTCCTGGCGGTGTGCCGCTAACAGCAGATTGATTGACAGGTGGATATAATGATATTATTGGTTGAAACTGCTTTGGGCAAGATGAAGAAAGTAACATGATTTTCCTTTTTTTAACAGGAAGGAAATGTGATTGAACTTTGATATAAAAATACAAAAAAATCTGTTTTTTGTGGGGTTTTTTTTGGCTACATAGTTTAGTAAATGAACAATTTAAGCAGAGATGTGATCTAAAATGATTGAAAAGACATATCTTGTTTCAGGTGGACCCTAAAAGTTAGGCGATTAAAAATAGATGCTTATAGATGCTTACACACATTTCAGCACACTATAGTTCTCACATTCACACAATCCCTATCTACCTCCCTCCTCCACTTTCCTTATCTCCCTCCTATTTACATAAATGTCCCTGAAATTGCTGTTCGAACACCTCTGCATTCTGATCATGCCTCTATGCCAGCATTTCTATGTATCTATCTCTCTTTCATACTAAGATATGATACATTATAGCATAACAATTTGGTGGGTAGGGACCGACTGTTGGAATATGGAAAAAGTAATTAATTTATCTCTTTCAGGTCACACTCCTCCCAGGGGTTTTATATTCAGTCATGTGTTTCCAGACTGTATTTGTGTGTGAGAGAGTGTGTGTAACCAGCCTTTTGAGCTACAAGGCTGATGTTAATTATTTTTAGAAAGACAGGTGTGACAAAAGACAAGTGTTAAAAGACACATGAAGATGCATCCGCTCACAAACACACACACACAGCTCACACACAAATCTAACCACCATCACAATCTGTGCATGTGTCACAGAGAGATGTATAAGGAGATATTGGGCACATGCCTTCTGTCTGATCCCCCCCTCCAGCCTGGGATCATGTGAGCAAAGTGACTTAGCCATGCTGTCTCACTTCCCCCTTTGCCACACACACACTTTACCACACACACACACACACACACACACAAGCTGGCTAGCAAACTGTTTTCTTTCCGTTATTTCTCGAATTATCACTGAAAAACTTGTTTGAGCAGCATCTTCTGTGCAACTTTAGGAACTTTTTTTGGTACCCAAAGCCATACATTAAACAGTTATCATGATTTGTGCAATAACTGTTTTGATCATCAGCCACCACTTCCTTTCGTTAATGAGGAGGGTTGGTTGGAAAATTTCACTAAGTTAGGCTTCACTTAGCCATAAGTGATGCAACTTCTTTTGGGCTGAAAACTTTGCTAGTATCCATAAAAAAATGGCTCTGATCTCTTACATCCTAAGTTGTTATCACTGTTTATTCAGCCAGGTTGTACAACGTGTTTTTTACATGAGGCCTAATGTTAAAAACACGTCACACAGCGTAGTTCATTTATATGGTAAAAACATCACATATTTTGAACCATGCGTTTCAGACTAAAACAGTGATTGAATCCTACAAATTACAGACTTTCAGTTGATGTTTCTTGTTTTTTAGGCAGAAATATACATATTGAATGACAGATGGAAAGAAGTGATCCTGTGATAAGAAGTGTTTCATTCTTGCTCTAAATGTCACTCTGTGTGACTGTTTATGTCACACATACACCACATATGTAAAATACACACATTTATATTTTTCTAAGGAGGCTGTTAACACAAACAAACCCTGACGGAGACTTTCAAGATAATTTTTGTCTCCCTTTGAGCACAAGTCATTTGATCTTCTTAGACTTTTCTTATTTCAGGCAAATCCATTACATTCAGATTTAGTGATTTCATAGCAGCCAGAGAGTCAAAGGGTAAATGTATCAGTGCTGTAAGCATCCGTCACACAAATAAAAACAGTCTGTGTGATGCTTCTCTTTTATATCAACACAATTTACATGTTTTATTGAATTCAATATGAGAATGACACTGAATGTCATAAATTACTGACGTATTAAATATAAATCAAGACAAGATTTGTTGGTTAACCTGCAAAAGACTTAAGCTTTTCAGATTCCTAATCTAATTACTTTCCTACAAGTTGTCTTTGTCCCCCACAGTAGCACACAGGTATACAGAGGCTGTGACAAAAGCACCTTACCACTATACCTTTAGGTGTGCACAAGAACAAATTCGTTTCTGACAGTTGCGTGTTTCCTAAACTAAGTTACACTAAGTTAAAGCCAGATCAAGTAGTAAAATACTGGGAGTTCAGGATCCGGATTTCCATCCAAAACAGTAGACAATGTTCTCTCAAAATGAAATTTAGTCTGTGGGTCGTAGCTGTAGACACAAGTTTCAGGTCCTATTTCAAGTGAAACAGCAAATGTGCACATACCAGTGGTAACAAAACTGCATGTAACTCAGGTGCGGATGTTTTTTAGGCAAAGTAAAAAAAAAACAAAACATACTCTCTAACTCAGAGGTTATTGTGTGCACCTGCTGGAGTTTTTCCATTTTTCTTTTTTTTCACTTTTTCATTTCATTTTTGTACAGAGCTCCATTCATGCTTAACAGTGACTTTCCTTGAAGTGTTTGATCGAAGTTAAAAAGGCAAAGAAAGTCAAGTTAAGGTAGCAGACTTGTGTTGTTATGTTATAGAATGACCGTTTAAAGGGCAATTTCATTACTCACAAGATTGTATTCTTGAAGGTACAGAATGTCCTCAGAAGAAGGTTAGGGATACTCAAAAAACAAGTGTCGTATTGAAACTAGTTTTGTAATAGCCCCCTTTTTTGTTAAGTTAGAGAAAATAGAATTTAAAAATTTACTAAGAAGTCTTTAAGCTCATGTGATCCACAGAAAGCCTGCATAACAAACTGGATGTGTGGTTCCCACAAATTTATGGTGTTTTACTAAGACTGTCATTCTTTAATTCTTAAAATGATTTGATTGAACTCTTCTGAGAATTGGCTAGCCATCAATATGTTCTGTTTTCAACAGTGTAAAAGGATTTTTATGCTAATAATCATGTGATTTGACCAGCATTTTCTCAGCAGTTTTTTCAGGAGTTATTCCCTTTCTGTGTCATAATCATACACACACACACTGCAGCAACAACAACAACAACAACAACAACACAAACACACACACGGACGTCTTGTTTGCCTAGTGAGGGTTTTGAGCCTGTAAGTCACATCATGTTGTTACCTAAAGTGTTTTGCAGGTCTTATTTCAAAGTGCCAGGTGGTTGATAAGGGAACTTGATACAAATGTGTCAAATGTGCAGTAACAACGCTGTGTCATAGCAAAAATTAATGCAGATCAGGATTTAAGGTTCAAGAGTGTTGGGCTAATTTGTATGAATTTAGGCAGATCAACTGATGATTTCAGGTTTCCAGCAGATCAAGCAGTGTTAAATATTTACATGGAAAGAGCCAATTTCGTTAATTTTCCCATTGGCAACAGACAGTGAAGGTTTCTGCAATATTCAGAGAAATTTGGTTGATTGTAGAAGCAGCACAGAGAAGGAGAAGTTGTACTTTTCAAGCATTTTTAAGTGTTTATGCACAATCTTGTACAGTGTGTTACTTGTGCACCACTTTTCCACTGCAAAGACAGACTTATAAGTAATGGAGCTTTGTTCTTGGTTTGCTTTACCAAAAAAAAAATCTCAACATCCAAAACTTAAAATTACTTTCACAAGGCATTAAAATTCTTTTTAACTTGGCAAAACAAACTCAAAGACAATGAAATTCTACCCAAATGTGGTTTCTGAATGTGTACAATAGTTCAAAGGTTGAAAAATCTTTGTTTTTTTCCTTCATTAGTTCCCATTATTTTCATGTTTTTGGGATCAAACCTGCAGTCTGGAGAGAAAACACCCTCTGTGTCTCAGATTTCTGGATAAAAAGACAACTGATATCATTAAAAGTTGTTTTGGATGTAGAAATTCAGGCTCATAAATATTACATGAATCTGCACAGCCAGCTTCATGCTTTATGACAGGGAAACAGCTTCAGGCAGTTCGGTATCTGGGCTTTTTGTCTGTGACTTCAGGCACAAATTTCTCACACGGAACCAGCTGTGAGCCATTAGGAATTGTATGTGTAGTGGTATACTGAGAATTCAGGATCAACAACTTTTCTGTTTGATGTATTAGATGGAAACTGTGCCTTGAAAATTTAATTAAGGTTGTTTAACACAGGCACACTTACTTATTTTGCAAACTGAATGTACTTTTATTGGTTTCCTTTCTAATTTTATATTATTTGTTTAAGTTTGAGGGACTGCCTTTAGTCTGGAGCAGTGAGGGAGGTTCTGTCTGCATGACCTGTAATCTGCAGTGTAACAAGGCTCTCTGGTCATTACACACTGTTTTGTGTCACTCACTGTAATACCCCAGTGATCCACTGCTCTCATGAGAGGTGCTAATGATTATTTAACAGGAGCGATGCATAAAGCATGGAGGAGAGGGCTGCAATTAGTTTT
>JAPZDT010000005.1:16285339-16295437 GCA_029814675.1 Acanthurus coeruleus | reverse complement strand
TAGAGGCTGCACTGAGAGTAGGCAGATCAAATAAGGTGTTAAATTCAACCAGAATGCCATACTAAAATTATTCCTTGTGTGTGTGTGTGTGTGTGTGTGTGTGTGCGTTCACAATGGAGGCCTTCATGCACAATTTTCAAATGCTGCCATTTGATTTTCTTTCAGGGGGTAAAGTAACAGCTCATATATATATTGTAGGATATAACCCATATAGAGTGTACTAATATTGTAAAATGAAACTAACAGTTGCAAAAGACGTCACATCTGTTTCTGTATTGATCCCTCTCACTTGTTTCAATTATCTCCTGAGCCAATGAGGAAATCTATCCTAAATGTATTTCTGAACCACCTGCCACAAACACCCCTGCCAAAATTACCAGTGTGACAGCTTTCCAAGATGAATAAAAAGACGATTCACTTACTGTGATGGCAATGCTAACAAAATTCCTTTTTTGAGCGATCAAATAATCAGATATTGTAGCACACATCCATGTAATCTGGGCTGAATTGAAAAATGTGACTCCATGCAGGTTTTTTGCTGTTCATGCTGATTCAATCCATTGCAGTGGAAACAAAAACAGAACTGGGACACATTCAGCTGCTGTCTGCGTTAAGGCAGTTATACATAGATGGTCATATTTATATAAGAGTGTGTCCGCGTGTGTTCCCATGAGTGCTTCTGCGCTGTCCCTCTAAGGTGACCACAAGACACGGCAGCTGCTCACCTGTGACATTGACACCATCTGAGCGCTGACACCACACTGCTCGCTCATTGTTGCTCCATCCCCCCGTCCTCCACTGGTAACTGTGGCATTTTCCTCCTGTGGCAATGGCAGAGACGATGCTCATTAGCAGTTGGTTTTGGGCGTCCAGCCCTGCCGTCAGGCTTCATGGACTCTAACAACCACTTCTTTTGCTGCCCTGCTTCATGATATTGTAAGGTAACACATACATTTCTGTTGTGGTGAAAGAGAAAGGGTGTCTCTTTCTCTGAAGCGCTGTGCTGCAAGAAAGAGGCATCTGTGAGGAAATGAGGTGGTAGGAAACGGTTGAAAATGTATGAAAGACACCTGTTATTTTCCAACAGGAAGGCTATTATTTTCCTGTGGGGAACCACAGGGAGAGATTGATTTGAAGAAAGGAAGAGTCAAAGACACTTGAGCCTGATTTTATGTATTAAAGAAAATCAAGCCGCTCTTTTACTGTTGAATGTTGTGGAAAGATAACAAGTGGAAGAAACATCTAGGGGCTTTAAAATACAGTAAATACTCTAAAGTTACGCATTTAACTGCACAGGGGTGCAGTATTAATATGAATAACAAGAAAAGGATAATTAGCATTTTAAATGCAACTTTGAAAAGCTGCTAATTAATGAGGGGAAAGAGAACCCAAACACATCTGATTAGGTATGTGATGAGAAATACAATATTATGTAATAAAATGGTGAAACAAATGTTAACAACATCATGATAATACACAGTTAGCTAAAAATAAAATCATTACACAGAGAGAGTGAAAGATTCAAATGAAAGAGATGGACACAAAATGGCTGTCAAACATGAAGGAGAGATTTAAAAAACAAAAACAAAAAAAAACAGCATTCCCATGCACACGCCTTGTACATGTTTTCCTTCGGTCAGTCAATGATCAGCTGCATTCATTTAACCTTCATTACTGCTTGAGAGATCACTGAGGTGTGACCCTCATTTACAATGACATGGAGTCAATGACAAACACAAAGAAAAGGAAAAAAAACAAAACAACAACCACAAATGTACAGAGAAGGGCAAAATGATTATAACAGTAATTTTAAAATCTGTAAAAGCTTTGTGTTTATGAATATTTATTTTAACAAAATTATTATAAATCAGATGTTAAACAAAACTTATTTATATTAGAAGTAATACAATTTAGCAATAGCCTGGATAGTCCTATAATGTAAAATAAAATCAGGTCACCTAAACCAAGTAGAGGCTGGGAGGTTTCAGATGAAGTTTCTGAAATGTTCAAATGGTTTAAGTGTATTGATTATGAGGAGGTGCTGTGTTCGGTTCCAGGAATCAGGTTCACCGAAATTAAAAGCCTCAACCTCCATCTTTCACCTAAACTGCAGAAACCGTTTTATGGTTACGACCTTTACATTTTCAAATACGGCCCTTTAATGATAGCCTTTCATCATTTTTGTAATTTTTAAGCGCTTACCCTCCCGTGACACAGTGTCAATGATAACTTTGCCATTGCAAACATTTACAGCAGGGCTGGCTATTAGAAAGCACTTGTAATTTCACCTTTTAGCCTTTTATCTCCGCACAGACAGGTTTATGTTTAGTGAAATCCAAAAGACGCCCCCGGTCCATAATGACTAGAATGAGCCGTAGCAGTGTGGGGTCTGATTCACACATGAATTTCCAGGTTAAACACAATGATAAACACTGGAGTGTGGATTCAAGCTCAGTGGGATGAAATGAAAATCTTTCTTCTGACCTCATAAGGAGACCTGAGGTTTTTTGATTGATTTTTGGAGGACATTTTTTGTTTATTTAGGGTCAGCACAAAATCGACACATTATCACCTTTTAGATTCTATTACTTACATGTGAGCTAACAACTTCCTTTGCTTTATCAAACACAAACAAAGCAGCGTTTGCATTCACTTGTTGTTTCTGGTCAAACTTCACTCTCCTTTGAGCTGTTTTTTTAAACTCACTTCTTCTCCCTCTGGGACTGATCTGGCTCTTCAGCTGCTAAATGCTCCTCTGTGTTTAGCGGCTAGTGGCATTTTTTTTTTCCTGCTGCTTGATGCTGAGCTGGTAGCATTGTGTTTATCAAAGCTTTTTTTTTTTTCTGAAAAAAGCTGCAAGAAAACCAAAAGGGAAGGCAGAATTTGGCAACAATTTAATGCAGGTCGGTCACAAGCGACCCTTTTCATATACAAGTAGTGATGTGATTCATAGTTTGTATAAAAATACTTTTATTTGTACTTTCTTTAAACTCAACATGTAGAGGTCCCTCAATCAAAACAATAAAAACACAAGATGCAGTTCAATGACATCCTGAAGCAGCTCGGGATCATGGGATTTGTTTATTTCATATGTTAACATGACTTCTTTCTTCATTCTGTGACTGTGACCCGAAAATGAGTTTGAACATTGCTGGGAACATTCAACACAATGTCAGTACACAACTCAACCTAACATATAACATAAAACATGGCAACATCTATTATTAGACAATTTAATAAGAAAAATGTTCCACATTGTACATTTAAGTAGGGTCTTTAAATCAGGTTGTGTTAAAACCCCTCTCTTTGCTTTTTAAAATGAGGTTTTCTGAGGTTTGTACATAAATGGATTCTTAGTACCTTTGCAGGGCTGAGTTTCAAAGACCTGATGTGGGCAGCTGTCCTGGTTCTCAATGACCTGAATGATCACAGCTCTTGAGCGAGCTTGGCGCCCGGTGGTCTCAAAGCTTCGCCCCTCCAGGCAGGTCAGCTGGCAAGAGCTCCACGATGACCACACAGTCAAATGGCAGTCTCCTGAGGGCAAAAAGAGCCCAAAAAAACCCACAAACACTGCTGATAGGCACAACTTAGTCAATAACAGTGCCTAACACTTTCCTGTCAGATATTTGAGGGTGGTTTATGTGCAGCTTGCCAACACTATTTCAGGGATTATTTTATTGGCTCCCCTGCTAGCTCCCGGAACATTTAAAAGACATCGAAAACAACTTCAGCACACATCTGCGGCTGATAATGTACCGAATGCACAAACAAATTACTCAGATAGCCCAGTGGGTATTCAGAAGTAATAGACCAACCAGAGTTATAAATTATACAATACAAGCCATAACTCCGAGCCCAGCTGAAAAGGCAACACCTAATACTCAGTGAGGTCTCTTAGGGGAGAGAAAAGTCATTTGGTTTGGTGAATAAAGGCTGGAAGATGTGCTCTGTGAGTCTTAAAATAGCACGTCAACACTTGCTTTTTTGAAGGTCAAGCTTTAATATCCTGTGTAATCCTTGATAGGGTCAGCTTGGGCTGATAATTTCTCCCGTTGCCACAGCTCCTCAGCCAGAACAACCCTCTGATTCTCTGCCCTGAACACCCATTAGTGACTGTCTGTGGATTGATGCGTCTCATTATCTTTCATCTTTATACAGATCCACTCAATCAGCCCCCCACCACCCCACCCCCCACCCACCTCATGCTGCTGTGGCTGTGGAAACATGCTGTGACAGAAAAAAAAAGCTGCAGTATACGGCAAACAGCAACAGCCATACACACATATTGCACATCACATACATGTCAACAACCCTTCCTCTGGCCCCTGCACTGCACCCGCCACCTTCACACACCAACAGAGGCATGAGCACTAATACACACACATCTGCTCCGGCCATCAAACACTTCTGATCCTGAGCCAAGGCTCACAGCAAAGGCGGGTTGAGTGATGAATCACGGCAAGGATCAGAGGAGAGCGAGAGACAGATGAGCAAAAGCAAGCACTGCAAGATGGTGTCTCCTTGTAGCAGAAGCTAACAAGAGCCTTGCTTGGCAAGAACCATGCCAAAGGAGATCAGAGTTGTCTTTTTATCTGATGATAATGATTGTGCTTTTCCTTTAGAAAACCACCAAAAATCCGATTTATTTTAGGCTCCTTGTGAAGCCGGCTTGAACATCAGCTAAGTGTGCCCGAGGACAACAAACCATCATATTACAGGTCTTGAATAAAGTTGTGTTAAACCGTGATGAGGTTCATGATGAAAGCAGGCTGATATGGCTGTTAGAGGAACAACTCATGCAGCTTGTTATTTTCAAGTACCCCCAACATGTCAGTCTTGTACCTCTGGGCACAACCGCTGCCATCACCTCCACCGCACACACACACACACACACACACACACACACACACACCACTGTGCTTTCACTCGGTGCTTCATAACGATGTGCTGCCATCACTTTGTACACTCAACCTGCTCAGTTAGTTTAATGTTTGGATACAAAGGGAGAAAGCTGGGTCAGCTAGAATAAAACGCAATAAACATTTAGTTATTTCTCATGCTGTTATTACGTACCTCTTAAATAAAAAGTACATGGAATAAATGCTGTTCTTAATTGAAGCTAGTTTTATTCTGATACTTTATAATTGCTTTTTGATCATTACTTGGCACTAGCATATAAGCTCTCCACATGCAGGATTACTATAGCTGTTAACTGGTTGTGATGGATAGAGTGATTCCCTCTGTGTTCAGATAATTGTTCAAGTTAGCACAGGATCATGATTTCTGGGCTGCTACATGGTATAGTGTAAAAAAAATCAATAATGCTGTCAAATAATTCATCATTACATCTGCCTCCCCTTTAGCTGCAATGTACTCACTTTTGCAGCATTTGTGCTCTCAAGCTTTTTTTTTCTTTTATCCATGTGGATATCGTGTCTTTTTTCCTGGTTGCAACTGTGTGTGTCCATCCAGATAATGAAGAGCTATCAGGACCATTGGCTAATCTATGACTTTCATTGATTTTGCAATAGTTATTTAGCAGCTGAAAATGTCAACCAATTGCAAGAGGAAACAGTTTGTTGGCAGATAGCTGCAAAGAAGTTTTACATTCAAAAACAACATTATTGATTGTAGAGTGAGTGACCCAAGGCAAACAATTATTAGTAATATGAATTCAAAATGGCTATGGTCATAAGTAATTCATGCAATTGTTTGGTTTTGCTGAATTTAAGCAGATTATATGATAACATGGTATATATTTAATGCAAGTACATGAATAATAGCACCTTATCTGATATATGTCAACACACTCGGAGAGCAGATATGTTAATGTGGTATGTGTGAGTGCAGCTTTACCCGGGCAGGGGACAAAGCAGGGCTGCTCCATCTCCTGCTGGATCCATCTCCTCAGCTTGTCTCCACAGAGCTCCTCCTCTACCGGCTGAGGAGGAGACTCAGGCCAGTCCCCCCAGTGAACGACACATGACAGATTCCGTCTCTGAAGCCCCTCACCACAATCTGCACCCTAGACAGAAACACACACACTAATATGACTTTTGTGAGATATACTGACAGATGTTTCCTCACTCTTACCAAGGTAAGAACTGCTCAAGAAATGATGAATTCATCTTGATTTGACATTATAAACATATTGTAAAGAAATGCACATGTTGTTGAATGCAGTTCATTCTTTATAAAACATTTGCAAAGCCTTTTTTTTAATGATTTTGAATCTTTCATTATTTAAATCCATGTTTACTTGCTGGCTAGCCTCTTTTTTTCTGTGTGTCCTTGTATGTTATTGCCACCTGTCGTCAGTAAAATTCTATGAAACTATAGTTGTGAAAGTGCATCACATTAACCTCATGTGTGAAAGCACACAAAACGGGGGCTCACTCATAAAAGCATTGCCCCATAGCGCTACTAGTGGTAAAAAAAAAAAACTCCACAAGACACCTTTAGGAAATGTGGCAGCTCAGTGTGATGTTTTTCCAAACTGCATGTATTTTAAAAAATATGATGCATATAAAAACTAAGTCAAGAAAAGCTAGAAACCAAGAGCTCTGGGTGCTTAATGGTGCAAGTGGGCGCTCTTTGTAGATACATGATGAAATCACATGGAAATAGAAAAATGTAACCTCAGATCTGGCAATCACAGTGCAAGTCATACCTCCACAGTGCATGGAGACCAGTCACTCAGCAACCATGTGTAGCAAGGCATTATGGGACATGGCTTGGTCTGGGTGAGCTGGCTGGGACAGGGCCGACCTTGCTCATGAGCTTCCTGCAAGATTCTCCGAGTGCGCACAGACTGACCTGCAGAAGATTAAGGTCAACACACTGCTATGAAGAACAACCAATCACAGAAAACCAAAATATATCGGCAAGCTGCATTTTTGAAGTTTCAGTAATGAAGCTGAACACTTTAATTTGATTCTCAAAAAAAAAAAGTGACCAATGAACAAAAACACTGTGTATTCTTAAGAGCAGAGAAATAAATTCATCATTTCACATGCATATGGTCTCATAAAATTCCTAAAATGAGTGGTTGAAATAAATAATGATCATTTATTAAGCAGTGAAAAGAGGCTACGCTTTCTCTTTAATCCGTGAAAAATGTTCCTCGTGACGAAGAGGAATTAATGCAACAGCGCAATACATCTGTGTCAACGTGCCACTTTACGCTCACATCTTACAGTTTCCCACACAAGTGCTTTGTTCAAGTGTGCCATTAATAATGTGTGCAGGGAGAGGTTCGGTAAATGGCAACAATAAAAAAAGACTGGCCATAGAGTGGCTTTGCTATGCAGTAACAGCTCAGTGAAGGCGCTGCCAACCAGGGAGTCGAGACAGAAGCCCTGTGTGTTTGTGTTACGCTGCGGGAGATGCTGAGCTTCATGGGTCCCCGGAAGACACGGTAAAAGGCATTGAGCTCTGCCATCTAAAAAAAAAAATCAAACCCAAAACATTAACGCTCCCATAGCATCCCGACAAAACAAGATCCTAGCGTCGTCTGACACAGATACGACGCAAATCCCTCATCAAGGCTGACAGTGGGGTTTCGCAATGCATGAGACGGAGCTGGGGGAGCTGCAGAGACACAGTCCCAGTGACAGTCACAAAGCAGACAGAGAGTCTTAAGTTTAAATCCCCAGCTGAAAGCCTGTGTTAGCATGAGTTTATTGGAATGAGGGGTCGAACTGTGGGGCGACAGACAGCCAATGACAAATGAAAACTAATTAATTTAAGAGGACACTATTGAGTCTCTAATTAACAGAATAAGAGGCTTTCTTTCTGAGAGATTGGCTTTGGGAGGCCTGAGAAACATCGTTTGCATCCAGGTTTAATCATTAACTTTTGTATTTTGCATGAGGTTATAACATGGCTTTCCCAAAGTGATGCTGAGCACGCCACAGGTTGGTGACTGCTAATTGTGGTATTGAAATCCTGCAGAGGAAGGGTATATATTTTATTTAGAAACACTAAATCATTTATGATGTCCATAGAGGTCAGCTGTATAAAATTTAGCTTAAATTAACCTGCTGTTCTTTAAACATAACCTCAAAAAGCAAAGTTGCCCATATTATTTAAAAAACTGGGTTTTACACAGAATAATAATGAAGTAGGAATATTAATATATATATTATTGAGAAAAAAACTGCACACTGTTTCCCTGTATAATAAGGCTTTGGTTTACACATTCTTGTAAATATTTTAATGCATTTAAATGTATTCATGCACAATTCACTGTCTTAGTGAATGCCTGAGTAGATGGAATAATGAGGCGCCGCACATGTGGTCGACTGTGTGTCTGTTCATCAGGTAGGTGTTCCCGTTGGTTTTCGGAGAAGTGTGTTTGTTTGTTCACACGTTTACCTTGGCTACCGCAGGTGTGCGAACATTCCGCCCACGGCGACCAATCAGAGAGCACACAGCTGACAGGGCAGTCGACCACGCAGCTCTCTGACAGCCTCCACTTGTTGATCAGACCAAACTGTGGAAAGCGAGAGCAGAGGCGTGAGGAGGGATAGTTAATTATTTCTACTAACAAGAGGGAAGAAGCGCCCACATTTCCTTTTCTTTAATAGGCTGCAGCTCAGGAGAATGGAGATGCGGCATTTAAACTATTTTACTATTAACCTTGCATACAGATGCTTTTGAGCTGCGGCTTTACATTCTTGGAATTCTGCATGAAAGAGAATCACAGCGTTAATGAATGTTATATTTCCCCCTGTAAAAAACAACATCACAGCCTTCATCTCCATACACCCTTTACTAAGCAGCGTAATACCATACTGAACATACCAGAAATTAACTGCAGGCTGTGAGACAAGACTGACAGTTGGTTTGCAACCCATTACTGAGAAATGCTACTATTGTTACTGAATTTACAATAACTTGCACCATCTTTCTCTATATTATTAAGTCAAGGCCATAAAAATGGAGTTGTGCTCTTCTTGGTGGTAAACTGCATAATGAAACACAGAGGTGTTTGGACATCTCCACTAATAAACTGACAACTGGGCTTTTAATAATGCATAAGCCAGTGAGAACAGACTGCTGCATACATCAATAACATCATATTAAAAGAAAAAACAAAACTCCCCAAACTGATTCAAATTCAACAATCTACTGTTGTCTTTGTAGGGTCTCTGTGTCATTTGGCTCACTTCACTTCCCGTTAACTTCTCTCCACTGGTTAAGATGTCTAGGTTTGCGAAAAGTTGTGTTATTATTTGTTTCAAAAGTCAGCCGTTATACTAACTTTGTGATGTGCTGCACCATGTGAGGTGAGAACAAACATTAAGGTTGACTCACACCTTCAGTGCCTATTATTCCTCCATGTGAATAGTGAAAAAAAAATTTATACAGTGACTGAATGACTGTGAAAAAATGATTTTTTTTGCAATGAAGATATTAGGCTGCAGTGTGACATGGTCTGATGACACAGTGATTACCTGCTCGCACTTGTGCAACTCCACAGTCTTGCCATCGCTGCGAACGCAGTCCAAGAGACGCAACCGTGAACCTTGACCACAGATGGCATTTTCCCTCAGCTGGCATGTACTCCAGTCTGTGATGCGCGCGCACACACACACACACACACACACACACACACAAACAACAAGCAACATATGCGTACATTAGTCTCAGTGATGGACAAGTTTGGATGCTCATGCTAGCAGGATTTCAGTCAGGCATAACCAGCAACATTATGCTAACCTCACAACTGCTTATTTTGAGTATCTCTACTTTCATCTCCTCAGTTATTTTAGACAAACCAGGCGAATCACATACATAGCTTCGCGTGCATACAGTTCAGTACATTGGCACGTCCTACCTGAGACTCTGTACTGGTAGGTGAAGCAGGTGCTGTTGAGGATGCAGGGCTCTGACTGGAGCAGCTCCGGACAGGCCGAGTTTTCCGAGGCTGGGAGTCGGAGGATGTGTCTGCTCCTGTTCCTTGCTGTTCCGTGGTCACACTGCTGCACGACAATGACAGCATCATCGCAACATGTTATTGTCAAGGGCAGGGGCTTGGCATAAGGTGAAGTGGGATGAGGCCAGCTGGAGTCAAGGGGTCTTTATCAGGCAAAA
>JAPZDT010000005.1:16206700-16219506 GCA_029814675.1 Acanthurus coeruleus | reverse complement strand
TATCTTAATTTTAGGTGTCAAAAGGGTTTTGCGGCTCTCTGTGTTTTCTTTTCTGTGGGAAACGGGTCCAAATGGCTATTTGAGTGTCTAAGGTTGCCGACCCATGCTCTAGTTGTTAGGATCCATAGCTTTCCACAGATTTTATCATTAGCACAAATATAACACACATGACACTTAATAATTTTCAGACTGCAGTATGAGATGTGAAAGATACCGGCAGTAACTGAGACTATGACTTTACACATGTAATTATCACTTTGATTTACATTTAGTTTTAACCTGGATAAAATTAAGACCCAAGGCTGAGCAGGTAATCTCATCTGATGGTCAATGAAAAGTCCTTCGCTCAGAAGTAAAGGAAAGGATGACTGAATGATGGTGTGGTGACTTTGTGCTGAAAGAGGAGTAGCAGTGATTGCAATGATGAGAGCCAGAGGGATAAGTAGTAAAGATCAGCAGTCTGAAAAAAATAGGAAACATAAAATTTAGCATCCTGTGTGACAGTGTGATTTAGCTGTGAAGCTTCTTCACTCAAACTAGAGAAAATGTTGGTAGATAGGAGAATTATTTGTAACTGGTGTCTGTCCAGGTTAAAACTGGGGACATCACAGATTGTCTCCTGTGCCACATAAGATGATTTATTGCTATAAGTTGGTGGACACTGTTGTTAATCATTTAGTTCAGCTGTTTCAGCCACACTTGCTAGCAAGTGCATAAAATCCAGCACAAATAAATCTCTACTGCTAACATTCAGCATTTATTGGCTCTAAGGAGCTCAGAGACTGTAGACATGGCACAAGTTAGTTTATGAACTCTCTTTTCTCCTGTATCAGTCCCAGAATATGCTTTTATTGTGAAGACGAGGATGTCTTGGTGATGAAGAGCTTAGAGTCTGAGAATCGCCTATCATCTTCTGCATCGATAACAGCAGATTTCCAAACTGCCTTTGGAAGCGAAATCAGCACACAGGCTGTGCGTTGGAAGCTTCATTTAATGGGCTTCCATGGCCAAGCAGCTGCATGATAGCCTGATATCACCACCTGCACTGCCAAGTGTTGGCAAGAGTGGTGGAAAGCATCTCGCTACTGGACTCTGGAGCAGTGGGAACATGTCTTTGGAGTGATAATCACGCCTCACAATCTGGCAGTCTGATAGAGAAGTCTGGGTTTGGGGGATGCCAGGAGAACACCACTAACAAAATGTGTAGTGTCTACTGTAAAGTTTGGTGGAAGGGGGACGAACGGTCTGTGGTTGCTCTTTAGGCCCCATGGCTCCACTGAAGGGTGATCTAAATGCTACAAGACGAGAAGATATTTCAGTCACCTCGGTGCTTCAAATTTTTTGGTAAAAGCTTAGGGAAAGCCCTTTGCTGATCGTTACTGTGTCCCTCAAAGACATGGATAGCTAGGTCTGAAAAAGTTAACTGCACTCAATTACCTTGAGCTCAACCCCACTGAATGCCTTTTGGAGGCATTAGAAAGAAGATTGCGAGGCATATCTTTTCATCCAACACCCGTACCTGACCTCACAAATGCTTTTTTGACTGAACGGGCACAGAAAAGTATTGTGGAGATTGTTTCCAGACAGTGACAGCTGTTACAGCTGCAAAGAGGGTCCAGCTCATACAGGTGTGATGGCTCAGTGTCCATTGACTTTTGGCCAAGAGTGTACAGCCAATTGCAAATAATTGTCAGAGAAGTGACACTTTGTCTTACCGCAATTTTGTTTCAGTAGGATAAGATTCCAGACAAAATGAGCCCAGCTGCAGTTCATTAGAGTTGTACCTTTAATCTACTGGACGATGCTGTGCTGTGTAAGACAGTATAATGAGTTGTCTAATGTCCTCTTAACCTCTGCATATTATGTTTCTCGCATTAGTTTAGTTCATTAACCTGTCTTGTTGTCCAAGTTTGTCTTCTGCCCCCTCGGTCATCCATACCTGCTCACGTGCCCCTGATTTTTCATTAGTCAACCCTGTACTTACACAGTTCCTGTGCTAAATTGTCCTCATACTCATGTGTTCATCACATTAGTGATAGCTTTTATGGTTACCTTGTTGTCTTTTTGGTTTTTACCTTCTCCCTCTTGGATTTGTTTGCCTGTGTGGACTGATCACCTGTGAATAACTGCACGGATTTCTAGCAAACATTTTACCATCATTGAGTTTTACATCATGTTCCGCACATGTCTTTCTCTGCGTCTCAGGCTTTGATCTATCCAGAAACATTTAATGCTTGATGTCTTTGGCTCAACAAAAACACAAGCAAAATCAAAAAGGCTGTCTGGAATTATGAAAAAGAAAAAATATCAGCATGGGAAACTTTTGGTTGCTCTTAAAGCTTTGACTAAATTATTAGTGTACACAGATAAAATATTAACAAGTCTTCATAAGTATTTAATTGGCAGATTCAATCATATCACACCATAATGGACCAGCTGTGAGCCATTCATAGGAGAAACACACATCAAGGCTGGAGGCTAGGGAGGCTTTAAGTAAAAATATGTGAAAAATAATGTTCTCTGTATCACTGAACTGGGTTTTATGTTGTGGTCCTGAACAGAGCTCATATAATTGCATAAATGTCTATATTACTTTTCCCTACTCTCATATTTTTTCTCTAAAATACTTGCTCGTATGCATAATCCAGCTGTGCCAGTTGTCTCTCACTTTATCTGTGCTTTGCAAACTCTCAGTGTGGACCTTTTTAAAGATATGAGGAAAAAGAAAGTAACTGTAAGTGACTAATCAAGAATTTTCCTCATGCAGTGACATCTATGATCACTGGATAACCACATCACCATCTATGCCACTTTTTAACAGTGTACTTCCTGCTGACTTATTTCCTTATTACGATTATTATAATTGATAATTGAGTTATTTGGCAGCTTTTATACTCAATCATCTGTGTCCACAGACTAACTTTTGGATGACACGATCTATGTTTAATAGAACTTGACATTGAGATGTGAATAGAGACATGGCATCATGAACAATAAATGACCGTAAATATGACTTAATTATGAGATTAGCAAATTGTCCAAATACATGATCAACATTTGACACAATCATTATCATTAAGCCATTTATCAAATGGATTTCCTAATTGGCTCATATTTTGAGTCATTTTTCTCTCTACAACACCGATTCACTCAAAGCTGGATTTTGCCTTTTATTTCTTTGTAAAAGTAATCTTTACACTTGAAAAATAGACACCTCATGTTCTAATCTACATGCTCTATCAACTACTGAGCACATCCAATTTCCCTTTAAAACAGAAAAACATAATTGCATATGTAAAAAGGAAGGATCAAAATGCTTTTTTCTGGGCTTCAGCACCACCTTCAGCAAAAGCCCACAACACATGAGCAGCAGCAGCTTCTTTTTGGATCCATATTCATTCGCGGCAGCTCTGACACTTGGCAGAAAGGTCCCACGTTCCTTTCCTCTACAGGTGGATCTGTCTAACCTCAGGATACCCTCTGTACAAATTACATCCCCTGACTGTCTGCTGGTGTGAGGCACCGGTTCAGGAGTCTGATCCGCTCTGCTGCCAAGTGTGCTCTCCAAGAGCAAAGAGACTATGGATTGATTGCAGTATTGCCCAAAGCACTTACTGCTACTCACATCCAAACCACAAAAAAACAATTTGGCATGGGCATGCCCCCATGGATATTAATAATTGAAAGGTTCTTGGTCTTACCAGGTTTATTTCCAGAAAACAAGCGCCATCCAGTGATTTTTAACACACTGCTTTCAGATATACCCCCTTCCCTCAGCTCTGTGACTTCTAGTAAGGGTATTAATAAAAGTCTCTCGAGTATCTTCTCATGCTCAAATCGTTTTCTCACATAGCTGCAAAATGTGATAAGATAACATGAAAAAAAAAGTGAAGAGCATATAAAGCCACTGCAAGGCAATTTAAATGTCTAATTTTCCAGGGAGCAAAGCTCGGGTGGCATAAGCATCTTGACTGGTTGGCTCTCCTACCTGAACGCTGGGATCCCACGGGCCTTTCAGTTAGAGACAGATCGCAGTTTATTCTGATGTTGTGTGAAACATAAAGGCTAAGTGCACATTCAATAGAAGCCAGAAATTCTCTGCAGCTCAAGGACCATGAGCAAACGACCTGGATCATAACAATGCCGACTACTCAATAACTGTTCATTGCCTTGCAGGCAAGAGAGCTCAGTGCGAGCGATTTCTGTTGGTTTCTGTCTGCTCTGGGCTGTGGATCTTTATGAATGCCATCAAACGGCAGCATGTCACGAGAGAGCCCTGCGCAAAACAGCATGTGCTGTGTTTTCCAACCCTTGAAATATATTAATGACACTGTCCATGTGAGGAAACTGGCTCATCCCATAGAGATCCAGCTTTGGAGAGTGTGAGCACTGACCTGAACAATCCACACTTCAGACATCCCCCCAGGGGGCTTTCATGCACATTTACTCACGGCAGGGGCGAGGTCATGCTGCCCTTTTAGCGCGGCACTAACACACTAACAGCCCAGTGAAAAACACACACACACACACACACACACACACACACACACTGCACCACACACACAATGCATAGACTTTCTGAAGCAGTCAGATATGCATTCACCTGTGAAAAAAGACAAGAACATTCAGACAGCACGAGTACGCTGAATACTCAAGAACACCTTGCATGCACACACAAACACACACACACACAGACAGTACACAGGGGCATACACACACACGGACAGGAATCACTTGTCTGCTGATTCTCCTTTCACCCTCCTGGGGACGGAGAGCTGAACTACAGGTGTGCTCTCTTTCTGTCTCTCGTCTGCTGTGGTTTATCTGTGTACTGTCTTCCTCCAGAGCACACCTCTTCTCAGCCAGCCACTTATCAACAAACAATTTACCATTCAAACGTATGCTGCCTCTCTCTCCTGCTCTGACAACATCCCTCCATTTCATTCCCTCTCTTAACCTCTTCACCAACCTAAGTTGCTCTCTCGCTTTGAGTCTCTATGACACACTCTCTTGGTTAGGCATTTAAAAATATTGTGCAATGCTACAGTGAAAACACACAAAGTACAAACAAGGTCAACATAGAGGTTCATGTTGACCACTGAATGAACTGGGCTCTTGGGCGACAACTGTAGTCGATGCATGTTTGTAGATGTACTACATTGCTGTTTGCGATAAGACTCAGTTAGTGAGTGCTTAAGATTTCCCCACGAGTCCATCTGTGCAGTTATTGGTTTCAATTTTAAATCATACCAGCTTGTTAGCGTGCAGTTTGTAGTATCTTTTGGATGGTATGAGTCCATCCCTTTGTCACTCTGTCCATCTGTCAAACATGATTCTGAAAGAACAGTTTTACGATTTTCAATGCAGTTGGATGGATGATACATCTTGGGACAATTTTTGGCATTTAAAATAATACCCTGATCTTGTTTTTATGAGAATGTTACACTTTGTCACAGCAGAAGTCATTGACTTGAACAAGCTTGAGAGAACTAGTTCTGACAGTTTTACACAAGTTGGTACACAAAATCCAGTCCTCTTGTTTGTGTTTCAGGCATAGGACTAGTCTTGGAGAGATGATAGAAGATGTAAAGAGCAACAAAAGATTGTGATGTTAATATAGTCTCATTCTCAGCAGTGCAAGTTTGTGGGAATCGGGAACGACATCAGACATCAGACATGTGGGAAAGTGTCCATCATCTTTGACTGCATTTGAGCACCAAGCATCACTGATATAAAACACAGAGGCAACCTCCCCTCCTCCCTTGCTCCTGAGGTGTGGTTGGTGATGCTTGGTGCTCAAACACAGTCAATGCGAATGGACGGTGATGTGTCTGGCTGGGTGGTCAGAAGGTGTGCAAGGCAGTGACTGTCTCACAGATTCTCTGCTCTTTAATCCAAACCTTGTGCTTCCTTTTCCTGTGCATTTCTCTTGTCGGTAATATGTATCATATCAAAAAAAGAAAAAAGAAAAAAAGAAAATTCGAATGAGCTTCCAGGTGCTCCAGAGCTGACTGTTACTAATAACAATGTAGATGAGAGCTATTGATGTTTTCTGTGGAGCTAAATGGGGATGTTTGCAGTTGGAGATAAAAACAGGCACATAGTGAAACATTTCAGTAAGCTACATCTGTTCATGTATCTTCAACAAACCATTAGTGATGCAATGAAACAGTTAAGGCTCTGTGCTCTTCGATGGTATTTTTGGAGATCTCACACACGCAGCCTTGTCATACTCACACTGTTGATAATTTTACATGTTGTTCTACAAATCTTTTAAAAGCCATATCTTGTTCGCTGTCAAAATCAAAATACTCCATCATACCTTTTTTCCCCTGCGGTTCTTTGCAGTTGTCATGTAGGCAGGCACCCCAGGCCGACCACTGGGAGAGCAGGCAGTGGTGCTGGCAAGTGATGGAGCACTGCTGGACGGCTGAGGGGGGCTCTTCACCAGCGCACA
The DNA here is from genome assembly GCA_029814675.1 of Acanthurus coeruleus. Taxonomy (NCBI): domain Eukaryota; kingdom Metazoa; phylum Chordata; class Actinopteri; order Acanthuriformes; family Acanthuridae; genus Acanthurus; species Acanthurus coeruleus. The sequence continues at coordinate 16,213,049 of JAPZDT010000005.1, read as the reverse complement.
GCCTGGCATTAACAGGCCTGGACACTGAACAAAGAGAGGGAACACAAGCAAAGATATACCAGGCTTAAGTTAAGCTCAGACACACACAGGCAGCAGTGGAGTGTGTGTGTGTGTGTGTGTGTAAGCCTGTGTGTTGCTTCTATCAAGTAATAAATTTGAAAACGGAATCCAAGCAGAATTATGTGTAACATTTTAGGGAACAACTGAGGAAGATGAGGAAGCGTCGCTATCATTGGATATAAAATTGCAATGTAATTTACTTCTGATTTGGAAGACAGAAGTTTATTTATTGATAAAGTGCTGCAGCTTTGAACATGGCAGACTGTGGCGGGAGGCAGGGTAGATTTAGCAAAGTTTTTTCATAGAGTAAAAAAGGAGAAAATAGAAAGAACAGAAAGGAAATTGCTCCTCTCATCTCATGCCTGGCTCTGGAGAATATTAAATAGAGAACAGCAGCAGGCTAAGGGAGTAAACAGGAGCCGAACAAGGAGATATTAAGGCAAGACACGGTATAACTAATTCACCGCTAAGCATGGCTGGTATCATTTGTAGATCAGAGAAAGCTCAGCCACCTGTAATGGGCTCTGACATTAGTCTCTCACACAGAATGAGCGGGTATTTTTTTTTGCCTGTCCACAACATGGGGATTTATTCAATCTAATATTCCATTTTGATGCACCTCCGCACACCATTGAGTGGCAAATTTCCATTTAAATGAGAGCCCAAAGAGGAATTCACTAAATGTCCATTGTGCATTTGGTCCTCTTACCAAAAGTAATTTACATGGTGTTTGATCTTCTTTGTAAAAATGAGATGCTTGCTTAAACACATTCATAAAGTGCATGGTACAGATTTCTCTGTTGTGTTCACTAAATTGTGGTTCCTTGTTTTTGTCAATTGCATTAGTGCTGCAGACATCAAACAGTAGCCAATTGTTCTCCACTTTATCATACCGAGTAGCTCTCCGTATTGGCAGCCTACAGAAACATCTGCTTAGAGTTGCCAAAGCTGTGCAGGTCACATCAAGGAGCACATGACAGTTGATGCAATGATCTTACATCTCACATGTATTTGTTCAAAGAGCTCATTGATATTCCATATTTAACTGTTCACTGTTCAAATACACCCCTGGTGGGTCAAAGCGACATCCCACAGCAGCTGCCAAAACACCTCAGCTGTGAAATGAAGCCACGCAGGACTCAACATAAGTAGGCACAATCAGAATATAAAGGTGAGCCAAAATTTATATTATGATTTAAAAAATGTTCTTTTGTTTATTTGGCACCTCAAAGTGTGATTTTCAAAGGAGGACCTTATAGTTGAAAACCACTAAAACTACCCACTGTGCTCAATTAAAAAGATTAATGGAATACTTGGAAGGCATGTACACCCAGTTTTTGTTTTTTTTTTTTTAAGCAGTGATTGATTTTATGAGCCTGAATCTTTCATTTTGTTCAATTTGAATTTTGCAAAAGATATTACTTTTAAACACAGTCGTTTGAAGTTGAGAACACACAGTAGTACTGGTTGCCTTGGTGATTCTTGCCCTAAGCAGTTTTCACATGCTTTGTCATCTCATGTTAATGCATTTCAATCCATCCATCCATCCATCCATCCATCCAGTGATCTATAGCTGCTTATCTTTTGGCGTGTCACATGGGGCTGGAGCTGATCCTGGCTGACATTGAGTAAGAGGTGGGTTCCACCCAGGATAAGTCTGACACAGAGACTGATGACAGTTCAAACAATCATTCACACCTACCAGCATTTTAAAGTCTCCAGCCAGCCTTCATGTCTTTGGACGGAAACCCACACAGTCACAGGGAAAACATGCAAGCTAGGCAGAGAAACAACCACCACACCACCCACTGTAGCACTGTTTAAATAAAGTAATCTCTACGCCAGTTAACTCTGGCTTTTAAATAAATCCAGGTTTACCTGTGATAGTTCTGGATTATTTACACAAATAATAATAATAATGATAATAATAATAAAAAAAAAACTGTGTCATTTTAAGCAAATACAGTAGTTCTTAGATGTTGCTCATCATATTCAATCTGTAACAAGCCTAACAGCTTCTGGGTTTTCTCTTTTATTCTTGTTCTAATGACTGTTTCTTGCAAAGGAATGAAATAAAAGAAAAACTTCCATTAAAAAGAGAGTGATGGGTTTTTATGATTCTGGCAGGAGAAAAAGGAGCTTGTTTGGAATAAAAAGAAGAAAAAAGACAGGGTAGCATGCAGAATGAGGACAGCCGCCACTTCTGAGCAACAAAAAGTTGAGAAACACGATATAAAACTTTGAAAGAATGGCAAATGTGAAAAGGGTGAGGTCAAAGTTCAGTATTATAAAAAGTTAATGAGGGTTATATTAAGTTAAAAATCAAAACGCAATGAAAAACACAGCAAATATTTTTCTCAAGTTGAAGGCAGCCACCAAAAATAATAAAGGCAAGAGAGATGCTGGTTGTTCTGCAGGAACCCCCATTACAATCAATGCTAAATTTAATCAGTTACACTCACATAATAACTATCAGTTCAATATTTTGCAGCCAAAGATAGATAAAGACTAATACTACATTAATCCAGCGTTATTATGGGAACAACTTAGTGACAGGTTTTCATTCATACTTAAAATGGTTCTATTTACAAACTAATAAATAGAAGTTTACTGGATACTCACAGTGCATATACATTCACATACAGTATATTATTAGCAGTGAATAAATCAGATTTTTTTTTTTCTAACCATGAACAATACAGATTAATGCAATACTGCACCAGACTGGTTAAATTTAATTAAATTATGATTTAAAGGAGAATATATTTTGACTTGGAGAATAAAGCCTAAACTAAAAGGAGAAAATGAATCTGACAGTGCATACTCAGTTTTTCATACTCAGTGGTATAGACAGACTAAAAAAGTGGCCCAGTTTGATTTGGTGCCATCTTGCGAGTTTTCAGTGATCTCCGGTAAAAGTTCATTGAACTTTGCCTGCCTTTTTGCCCACCTGTGCTTTAGCCACTGTGATTTCATCACGCTTCTCTAGAGATTCATTGTACAAGAAGAAGAAGCAACAGTCTGGCTGCACAATTACAATCTCCATGCCGAGCTTGGACTGTTTGTCGGCACTAACAAACAAACACAATGTGATTCTCTCTCTTTTTGACAAACGTCTACTGTGAATTCCACCCTTTTTTACTGGATTTCTATTCATATACTGAGTACATAATCTTATGCCACCTGTCTGCATGTTATTACAGCTTGTTAAACCTGCATGATGTTGACATAATGCATAATAAAATAAGCAAAATTCACCATGGGAAGGATGAGCAGGTACTGGTTTATGCTCAAAGTAAACAAATTCCCCCACTTTCAAACTAAAGCCGATGCCATATTTGATTCACTGTAAAAACACACTGCCCTACAAGTTTCTCAAGCTCATAAAACTGTTTTACTTGTTTTTCTGAAAAGCACCTTTTTCTCCTACAATCCAGTCCAGGCACAAGTTAAAGTGCACAATCTCACACATTCTAAGGCGTTCGAGGTGCAGTTAGGTCCAGCACCACACTAAAGCTCTTTCCTCTGGTGCACGCTAACATTAACAAGAAGGGAGGTTAGACTGAAAACACCACGGAGATTAAATTCAAACATCGGCTGGAATAAAACCTGTCTTTGTTCAACAGATTTTTACTGTGTTACTTCACTGCCAGAGTTTAGGAATTACCAGCTTCCCTATCTGGTAGAGTTTTCAGTGACACATCAACCAGGAATCTTATCAAAAGTTGAGCGAAACTTGTTGCTGCTGATGAACAAAGCCTGCCAGCAGCTGTTAGTGCTCATTTTTGGTTTTAACAAATATCTCCTAGAGTGCACAAAAAGTGTGTTATCACAAAGATACTATACAGAGATTTGCCTGTTATCTAAAAAGGTAAGTTGGGGATCTGATATAAAATAATACTGTTATATTAAAAGTAAAAATGTTATTTCTCTGCAATCCATAATCACCCTTCAGCATGCACTAATTTTAATTCTATTCATATTCTGAGGATAAGGATCTAAGACTAGCGTGTGCTTGTCCATTTTTCATTGTCAGTCTCTAAAAGGGAATTTGTCTCTGTTAAAGTAACGGTCCAGTAAGTGTGGATGGTAAATGTGGTCAATTAAGGCAGCAACTTCCTCAGTGTGAGCTATATATACTTAGAGAGCAACATTTCCCTGCTAATGGAACTTTGCCAGCAGTGCCTACATATCCCAGGATGCATTGCTGATGAGTCTCTGAAACACAAGCCCACTGAGCAAAGCAAAAGCAAAGACAACAAGTTTTAATTTTTGAGCGGCAGCACGCCCCCTGGCTACCCAAGCTGAAGAAGTTTATAGTTTTTTCTTAACATCAATGTCGTCCAACACAGCACAAACTGAGGAATTTAATGCTTCATTTTCCCACATTTACTGCCAACACTGGTGGGACATTCACGTGAAATGTGGAGAACGTTCCCTTTAATGTAGCACTTTTGCACCTGAACAAGATAAGTCATTAACAGCGCCTCTTCTTCACCTCTGCACACATCGATGGAATAAAGCTGCTCGCTTCATCTGAGGTGTTTTGGTTTTCAGTGTCTTGCTCAGTTATTTTGGAGTGTGAACATTACTTTTTCACAGTGCCTCTAGCATGGCTATAGACACAGTCTCTGGCTGGTGTCCCCGCTGGTTTCCCGGCAACCTCAGCCCAAACTCCAGGAAAAGTAGCATGGTACTACCATTCAATCATAATGTGTTAATTTTACATTTTGCCTTTATATAGATTAAAACTGATCTTTGGATAAACAGACCCAGATTTACTGCCTTCTTTTTTGTCTTCGTACTGAGTTAAATTCACTGGAAAACCTTTTCAGTAACTCTTGGCAAAACAAAATTAAAGTATTAAAACATCAAACTACACCAAGAAGTACACCTGCATACTGAAATACCAGGCGATTTTAGGTTTTATAACCAGTGCAGCTTTACTTGTTTTACCGGCAAAGTGTTAGTGAGAGTATCCTCATGAAAGCTGCCATCAATAAATATTAAAGCTGCTGTGGTTTGCTGACTCTCAGTGTGAAATAAGTGCAATCATTTTATAAGAAACTGAGGTTAAAAAAAAAAAAAAAACACTTCTGATGCTGCACCAAAACAATAGTTGCTCCCAAGACCTTCAGACAGAAAAACCTTAAACCTTTGCAGGTAAAATAAGCTACTTCATATGCAAAGTAGTGGGTCCCTGATTTTCAAAGCTTTAGCTATAGTGTGCTGCAGCTCAGGAAACACAGGCTGAATAAAATGATAATGCTTATCATCTGCTTGCTTTTTGAACATGCTTTAGCTACTGCGACACAGCGTGCTTTATGATTGGGTTTTTTTTGCCTGCAAAACCAACATAATGCTCTGCTGCTTTCACTTTAATAATTTATGCCCACAGCTTATATCCAAACACACCACTGAGTTTACTTGGAATTTATTTCTGGTGTATCTCTTGAGTCACCGTGTGCTTCCAGCGAGCCCTGGGTCAACCGCTCTGAAGGCGGATTTTCTTACCCTCTTTCCTGTGATGTGGGGCTGAGTCATCTGGGACTTGAACACAGTAGGTCTTCCTGGTCTGGATCCCTCCTCCACACAGAATACTGATGTTAGCCAGACGCCGGTCCTGCTGGCTCAGTAAGGGAAGGATGCGACAGTTTCCCCAGTCTGTGGCCCTCCACACATATCTGGCAGAAGCGCACAAACATTTGTAATGTGAACAAGCAGACAGCAGTTGAATGGTATCACTTCTGGAGACACTGTTTGATGTGTCTTTGGCGTTATAATGGAGTGTCATGTTTGTGTGTTTTCAAAAACAGGGCTGCGATCCATTCAGAAACAATTGACTTTTTTGAAAAAAGATAACATATCAGTTTACACACAGTGGTGCCAGTTGTTTCAGAAAAGCTACACAAAGCAAAAGACAAATTAACGCGTGCAGTCTCTGGCAAGAGCCTCTTTCACGATATGTCAGGAGGAGGGAGGAACGATTATTTTTATTTCAAAAACTTCTGAACAAATGTTTGGTTTCAACTATGAAAAATGCAGCGGTGCATAAAGCAATATTATTGGAGGGGTTTACTAGAACAACAGCCTGTAGTAATCTATCAAATGCTTAATTTCCGTAATGAGTTTTCCCTAATCATGTAAATCCTCTGCTCTCAGGCACTCCGCGTAGATTTAGCAAATAAAACAAAATCTAACAGCAGGGAAAATAATTCTGCATTGATTGCTTTGTTTACTGCATGTACTATTAGGCAAAAACCCTTTCTTAGCTCAAACGCTCCTGGAA
>JAPZDT010000005.1:15018999-15032613 GCA_029814675.1 Acanthurus coeruleus | reverse complement strand
TTCAAGGCTGAATCATGTTCAGGCACAGTCAAATCTTCATTTTATGGACTCTGTTATAAAGTGAAACTCACTAGTAGAGGCAATGACATGGACACTCATAGACACACATACACGTGCACATAAGCAGTGTCTATAGGAAACTCCATGCTCATTAATGGAGTGAATCTGAATTTTATGATGCACAAAGCTTTTTAAACTGCGATATGTGTGAGGAGGTAACTGATACAGCAAACCTGCAGTGAAACAACTCTTCATCACAACTATAAATCTTCTTGCAGCTTGTCACCGCTCTGCGTTCAGGACTGCATGTGATCCCCTAAAATCACACACAGGTGTGGCACAAGCACTTTTGTGTGTATATGTGTGTGAGAGCCATACAGAAGGGCAGAAAAAAGAAACTCAGACACCCCTCTTTCATGCATACTGCGACCTGACAGGCTGTGTGATTGTGACCGTCCTCTCGTGTGTGTGTGTGTCTCACTAGAACACTGCTAGAATTTAATATTGCCTCTGTTCTGCGCTCTGCTTTGACAATCCAAACAAAGCTGTGGCAAATTATAGCTTGTATAAGACACGCATATACACACTCACACACACTCATGCATAGATGCAAACTAATACAGACCCAAAAACAGGAGATGTACAAGAAGTCTTGTAAATACAGTTTTAGCCAGCGTTCTTTCCATCTGAGACTAAATAAACAACCCAAATTAAAGCAGATTTGAACCTCTTTCTCTGCTTTTTAGATCACGGTGATAAAACATGCAAAAATATTCAACAAAGTGTGTTCCCACAAATTCTATTTTCACAAAGTGCACTTGGAAATGCTCTATCCGCCGTAGACTGCCCTTTAGCCTGTTAAAGCGTCACGAAGATCATATAGTTAGGCCGGAATTTCCAGAGATGAAACACCTCAGTTCTTCTGGGAAGCTTTCTGGTCGGGAATTCCCAAGAATATCACCAAACATTCCCAAAGAATTCCCTTATATAGGATGCACGGTTAGGGAACAGCCTCTGGTTTCACAACCGTGTGACACAGTGGTATGTGTTGGCGAAAAGGGGGGCAAATGACTGGCTACGTGGGGTAAATGAGAAATTATAAGCTGCAAGGGTTTTCTTCATATGAACCGCATAAGCAACCAAGAGCCTGAACCTCTTCACAGTTTACAGCAGCAAGCTGCAGTGAGATCCATCAGCCTCCTGACAAAGACATCGTAAAAATATACTTCTTAATTGGTTTGAACACCTATACCATGTTCTTCTGTCCTCAGTATTAGTTTTGCTGTCTTGAAGTTCTAGTGGGATTTTTTCTTTTTAAATGTTTGTATCTTAAAGCAGCATATTCTGTTGTAGCTATTCAACAGCATGTTAAGGATATTCTTCTCATTTCAGTGTAATATAGGACCTGTCAGTGCATCAGTTTCAGCTTCCCATTTTCGTTTTATTTTTAAGCTTAAGTTCCTAATAAGCAAGGAATCTAGTCATGGAAATGTGGTCATTCTAATTTTTTCCGAAGAAGTATTTATTTCATGTAGCTTTAGTGAAAGTTCTGTGGTAAATTATCCATCGATCCAGTTTTTAAAAAGTTTAAAACTCTCTAAAGGTTTTTGTCACTTATTTAGTATCATTTCTACAGTTTTGGAAACAACAGCTGCTTTGCACATTAAAGGTTATTTATGCTACTGACCTGCTAATGCCTCGCTCCGAGTCATGGAGCCTCCAATGACTCACCATAATTTATGTGTTAGCATGCTAAAGTGAAATGATCTATTTGGTGCACACTGCACATGGAAGCATATAAAAGCCCATGTTTTCATCAGTTGGCAGGAAATGTTGTACGAAGCTAGTGCATTGCTTTAGCATGAGATCTCCGTTGGTATATTAAGTGGTATGAGATTAAATGACCTGTGACGACGAATATTTGTGTAATGCCTCATGTTATAGAGCTCACAGTAAAAACGCCCTTAGCTATACAAATGAAATATCTCAACTTCTAAAATGGCCCCTCCTTGTTCTGCTTCTTACACTAAACAGTCTTGTTTGATTTTTTAACCCCAGAGCAAAAACTTAACCTTAACTGAATTGAACTGAATCTAAAAATATCTTGATATATTGAATGATGAATCTATTACACAGAAGTATTTAGCAGTGAGTGCTGGTTTGTCATTGTAGGCTAGATGTTCATTTTCCTACACTGAGAAAAAGCTGGCAATTGGTAAATTGCTATTGAATTACATTATAATGCTCATTGTATACTTCTGTTTTAAACTTGTGTATATACAGACAGAGAAAACCACACACACATAAAAGCAAAAAGGTCTGTCTGATGCTGCAGATCTGAACATCTTCTTCCTGCTAAAAGCTCTCCTTTAATCTCGGTAAGTCTGTTTTTGTTTTCTGTTTCACCATGCTGTTTATGTGTATATGCAATTATGTCTGCATACGTGTCTCTAAAAGCCTCTTTCTGTCTCATAAGTGAGTCATGGCATAGTCTTGGTGTGGGGACTTTGTGCTCCTACCCTTGCCCTACTATGGCCTTGATGCTTGGCATGCTAGGGGCCCTCGGCGTCCCTCTGCCTGCCACACGGAGAGGCCTCAATCCTGGGTTGTTATGGAAGTCTCCTGTGGGTGTCCCTGTTTGCTCTTCTGCATGGAAGAGCCTTTTGTCTGGGGTTTGAAATCCATGGGTATGTATTGCTGCTGTGGAGAATCCTCTGGGAACTTGGGTTGTGTGTAGATGTGTGTGTTTTTGTGTGTCTGTGTCTGACTGTCTCCAGTAATTCCTGAGAGACGATGTGATTAACAGAGATCAGTAAAAAAACCAAGATATTTTTCATAATAAAAGTCTGTCACACAAAGTCTTCCCTGACTTGAGCTCCACCCTTTTATTCTTATCCCTATCGTCTTTTAATAAATATGTGTTTGTGATGTGTGAGCATGTGTGTGCGACTACAAAAACCACAACTGAAATTAGACATGCAATGAGCTCTGACCTAGGATCAGTCATTAACTTCTCCTCTTGCTGTTTTCCAGCCTCGCTTTAGCATCTTAGGTATGGATGGCTAAGCAGGGAACAGAGTTTAGAGAGGAAACAGCTTCTGTCAGCCTACTAATCAAGAGATTAGGGGCCACTGTTGGCATTCAAGCAAACCGTGATCTGGGGCACACACACAGACACAAACACACACATACACTGAATCTGCCAGAGTGATAAACTTGCGTCCACGGCTAATTTCACCATCAAATGTCAGCCATAGCAAGGCATTGGTGCTGAAAGCCAATGTAATTCGTTCTGCACTAATTTCCCTCACAGAGGAATGAGCGACCCCACAGACGCATTTAATGTCTGCCATAAAACTTGTCTCCATTAGAGAGAGGAGGGGAGAGGAGGACGGGATGTGAAATAGAAGGGGAGATAGAAAGAGGAGATGGGAGATAGAAGAGAGGGAGGTATCAGGAAAAAGAGCAGAAGAATGAAGACAAGAGGACAAACAAGAAAAAAGGTTTAGAGGAAAGATAGAATAAAGTAGAAGAGAAACTTGGAAGAGAAAAGAAAATGAGGGAAGAGAAGACACAGTGGGGAATGTTTTTGGCCCCAGCTAAATACACAAACACAAATCTCATATTGTGGTAACACACATAATTAGAACCTTCGAAATTAAAATGGAACCTTCGAAATTAAAGAGACAGCTTTGTATTAACTTCACTCTAATTACAGTAAACCTCATCCCAATATTCATAATTAGATGTTTACTGTTTATTTTATACTTTACCAAGTATTTTATATCACGTTTTAGTGTGAAGACACAAAAGTGAAAACAAGCCGCTACAAGACACTTAAAAGCTTCCAGCAGCTGGGAACAGAGCTCACCAATTAACACATGATATTCTATTAAGTGCTGCCTTCAGCCTTATAATTTTCCAGCAGATATAACAGTGGTACCACTTTTCATTTGACTCTGTGCAAAAATGTGCAAAAAAGAATATTTTCAAAACCAGTGAGCCATGTCTTCAAGAGAGGCAGTTAGTGATGATGTCTTGCTCAAAGGTACACAAGATAAGCTATTCGAAATCCTGCACCAACCTTTTCGTAGTATTTGATCTCATAGTCAAGGATAATGCCGTTGGGTCTCTCCGGCTGCTGCCAGGACAGGGAGACGCTGTTTCGAGACGTCTTCTCCTTTCTGATCAGAGTTACTGGTGAGGGAGCTGTGAGGGGATCATAGACAGACACAGAGTAAAAAAAAAAAAAAAAAAAAGAGAGAGTGAGTTCCTTCATGGTAAGGTTCAGTGGAAGTTCAGTCTGCGGTGTTGCATCCTGGCAATTGTCTATGGTTCCTGTTAGCCTAACTCTGTTTGCTGCCCAGTGGGGCATTTAAGGCTGTGGGTGGAACCAGATGATAAACACTGATGAGAACAAGGGCTTGTGCAAAGTTACATAGAAAAAACACACACATATACTGTACACAACACACAACACAACACAAATCATAACATCATCTGCATTTTACCTCTATGAGAGCAATGACTGCTAAAATCTGACAGTTCGTCTTACCAAATAAAACTTTATCTTTTCTCCCATTTAAATAAAATTAGTGTAAATCAATATATTTCAGTTTCTTAAGGGGGTTTGCAGCATAAAACTGTACATTAGTGGCTGCTGCATTGTCACCACAACACTCTTCTCCTTTAATCTATACCATGTGTCTGTCTCCTGAGAAACTTTCACAGATCAAACCTCTCTTTAAAGTATTAACACTTTGTTCTCATGCCAACAATCTATCTATTTTGCTACAGCGGAGTGTTATAATTCATGCAAGTTAAGTGAATTGTGAAGTGAAGTGAAGGGAGAGTGAATGAAAGTCTTGAAACATATGATTCTAAAGAGGGTGACTATTAAGTCTTTTTTAAAGAAAAATGATATGGATGTCAGGATAAATGCAGTGAAAATAGTGTAGAAACTAGAAGCAGCAGACACAGAAGAGCCTGCGAGCTCAAAAATGAGTAGTAATCTCTGGGAAGAATCAGTGACTAATTTTGTCAAATTAAAAAATGCAAGGCTTTTCTTGGTTCTTATTTCTTACTTGGTTGGTGAGAAAATCAAAATCTCATTCAATTTTCCCTTGTATTTCACATAATAGATCCTTCTCACATTTTTAGGGAGCAATTTCTCACCAGAATGCAAATGTTAGCGCTCATTACAATGTCTTCTGTTGCCTGCTGTTTTTTGCATTTAAACCCCTGTAAACCTTCTCTTTTCCTTTTTCTCTCACTGCTGTCCTGATTCCCTTTTGGTGTGGTGCTTCCTCCCTCACCAATCTTCCTCGCCAATCCTTCACCCATGCATCGCCTTGCCTCGGGGAGTTCACATGGTCCCAATCTAGTAATTCAACACATCCCTCCCTCTATCAAGCCCTGCACCCCCACCCTGGTTCTGTCTCCATCTCTCTCTCTTCACTCCCTTTCTCATTTCCCTTTTTTACTGCTCTCTAATTGCCAGGCTGCTCCAGGGCCAGCCCGGCATCTGAGGCATCGACTTTTAATTTTATTAGACCACAGGAAAAAACATGTTTGTTTTTGAAATGTTTGAGCCTTTCTTGATTGTGATTATATAGTTGCAGAGTGTGTCAGTGTGTGCTTGTGTCTTTCCGTGCATACACTGGTGTGTGTTTCCGCGGGAAGTTATTTTTTCTCCTGTAATGAATCCAGATGGGGAGAATCTGTTTCTATACCCCCTGCTCCTCCTCTCCTCCTCTCCCTCTGGTTCTGATAGCGGGGTGAGGCTGTGCTTTTTATTGGCTCTGTGGTTTATGGTGGTAATGATTTACTGTGTCTGGGCTGCTTGGAGGCAGCTTCAAGTTCCTCTCCTCCTCCTCTTCCTTCTCCTTGCGCCTCTCTCCCTTTCTCTGGATGTCTATCGCCAAGCACTTAATTTGCTGTCACTGTGTCTGTCTGTGGTTCAACTGTAAAACTAATATAGAATACCAGGCCCATAATGTTTTAAAAAACTGGCCTTCAGTGTCATTTACCTGTGATTTGAGGGGCATGATGCAGCTGTTGGTGCACATCTATTTATTCTGTGCAAGCGGTGGAGTGTCTGGAGTGAGAATGGTTTATTGGCAGTGTTTACAGAAGTATTAAGAGGTTTTTTCCTAAGTAAAAATACTAAAACAATGAATAAATACTTTCCCCTGCATTTTATAACCTACTTAAAAAATGCAAAAGTAATGTCAGCTGAAATTTACCAAAAGTATTAATTAAGTTATTAAGTACCCCCTTTGCAGAAAGTTGTGTCCTGACTCCAGATACTTTATTACTGTCAAACAATCCTTATGAATCAATATATTAGCAGCGTTTACTGTAATTAATTTATATACTATTAGGTGGTCTAATCCTGTGGATAAATCTAAGAGGGATCACAAGATGGGAAAGAAAAGAAGTTCTTCTTTGTGACTACTTAAATTTTGGCATTTTTATACAAAGATATTTGAGAGTTTTGTCTCTTAGAGCCTTGGATATTTATTTGAATATATTATTGAAAGCCCTTAGAGGGGAACTGTCTGTGGAGCACTTCATGCTCACAAGCCAAAAAAGGTTTAAAAGTACAGTACTCAAGTTAATCTACTTAGATTTCCACCACTTTTTTATTGGTAGTTGTACCAGAGAATTCAATAAAAAGAGGTGTGATCCATGGCATTAAAGCACTACTTAAATTTTACATTTGCAGATTCAATGAAAGACTAGCCTGTACACCTCATCAAAAAGACAAAAAAAATTACTCAATGCCAAAAAAATCATTCAGTAGTTTTTCTCTCTCTCTCTCTCTGCATTCTTATAGTCACATAATTTTGTTGGTACGTTCTCCTCCAAAGCTCCCTGGTTACCGATTATCAGACTTTGTGGGAATACTTTATTTAAAACGTGAACATGAACTAAGATGAAATATCAGTGAGATTGAAGCTTTTGGCTGTGTGCCTCAATGTGTTTCGAATAATAGCGTCACCGCATTAATAAGCATGCAAAGAAGGTATTTGCTCAGCCGTGTGTGTGTATCGTACGTGCCTGCGTTTTCCTCTGTCAAACCCATTTTGCTCGGCTGCTCTTCAGACTGTTGATATTAAACTGCTCTAAATGTGGATCACAGTTACTCTGCTGTTAGCAAAGTTATGACAATAAGTGGAGAGCAAAGGAGGTGGAAAGAGGAGAGCTATCTGACAGCACCTTGACAGCACAGCCAGGACACACTTCTCCTTCCCAGGGAAACACTTAATCCAGCTTTTAACAGCTTTGGCATCTGTACGTGTGTGTGTTTACGTGAGAGAAAGTGTATAGACGGGCTGGGCTGGTGCACTGACATACCTAATCCTTGTAAACTCTCAGGGCTGATGGAGAGTGTGCAGCTGCAGGCTGAGATATTTGTTAGAGAGGGAGGACTGCGTGTGTGTACGTGTGTGTGTGTGTGTGTGTGTGTGCGAGTTTGTGGTAGGGTAGCTCTGTGCTTTTGTGCTTTTATGTGTGTGTGTGTGTACTTGATCTATTATACGCAAAGACCGAGATCCATCTCTTCTAATTATCACTCAAACATTAAAGATGGTTTTCAATATTCAGAGCACACGCAGGCCTTTTAGTGTTGATAAATCCTCCTTAAAGCTAATATATATTCCATTTGCAGAGAGAATCCCCATGATCAACCACACACAGTTTCTTAGGCTTACTAACAGAAAATCCTAAGTTTTGCTTATTCTTTTCCCCTTGTCATTTGCATCATCTTTAACCGAAACATTGCCTCCACCTAAAAGATGGGTTTATGTCCTCTAAAATGTAATTTTGGGCTCATTCTGAGTCTGTTTTTGTGTAAAATTTGTCATTCACCTACTGAAACTTGCCTAAAATCTAAGCTTAAAACATAAACTGGATTTGGTTTGTCACAAACATGTACAATCTCTCCCATGTTGTCCTCTGACGCTAATGCCATCTTAATGCTAATTTCCTTTTCACTCATCACCTGATCGTTACCAATGATGGCGTGCAGGGCACAGGGTAGCAATTGATAGATCCAAAATGATATAATAAGGAAGAATGGGTAGATGTGCCTCAAGTCCCTTTTCAGACGTCTCTTATTAAACTTTTTCTGCAGTAAAACAGAGTAAATCAAAATGTTTCTCCAGAGGAATGATAAACTGCAGAAATTTTCATCATTGTTGCCCTTTTTCCTTACAACAACAAACTTCTCAGGTCCAGACTCATCTTCAGCCCAGACAAAATCTATATTAAGCGTACTTCTCATCCTTGTCTTGTCAGTTTAGAGAGGACATGTCTGGACATTGTCACATTTAATAGAAGCAAGCAGTGACAACCCGGAGCGAACACAGCAGACAGTTGTCTGCATTGTGTGTACACTCAACCCTCAACATCTGCATAATTATTACAGAGAAGTTTGCTCCTTCGAGAGTTTATATAGGGAGCTTTATATGTAAGTGAAAGGATGTATCCTTACAATCTGTGTTTATGTACCTCTGTCTTTGACTCATTTTTCTTTTGTTTTTATGTTTGTGTGTCTTTTAATTGCAATTTTAATGTTTTCTTAGTGTCTCATTGTTTATGTATTTCTATGTCCTCTTAAAGCGCTGTGAACTGCATTGTATCAAAAGTTTTATACAAACAAATGTGCCTTACCTTGACTTACTAGAACACACAAAAGTAAGAGCTACATACCGCATCAAACATCATCATCAAAGCTATTTTACTTACTGCATGAAGCCCATAACAATCATTAGAGATAATTAAAATTACGAAACTCCAGCCTTGATCTCCTTGTCCCACTAATGGTAGCAAACCATTTTCAAAACTGCTTCAGCACTTACATTTAACAGCTTAAGTTATCACTTTATACTGCATGCTTTTTTAATTTAGACATTTTAATTATGGCATACCTTGACTTAAAGGTACAATGTATAAAAAAGATGATAAGGTGCAGCATATCAGAGTAAGCTCTAACTGCTGCTGTATCTCTCTTTGGCTACAGTTAGAGGCATGTTAGCTGATCAATCAGTGTTTTTACCAATTACAGAAAAAAAGATGAACACCAGGTCTCCACTTTCTCTTGCTGTAAAAAAAAAGAAACCAAAATATCCCCTATAAAGTTGCTGCAGATCAGCAGCTACAGTCTCTATATCCAGGTCAAACTCAAACAGCCCTGCGACTCAACTGCGGGTAAAAGTTAGCTTTCAGACATGAATGCTAACTTTTATGTCTGAGCATAAAATCACATTGATACCAACTTCATCAGAAATGAACACTTGAACACATACTAGTCATAAGAATGTCTTAAATGGCTTTAACCATCTTTGAGGAAAACATAACTTGTGCTTTCATTAATTAAATAGGCCTAAGCCCCATCTGCCAACATGGAGGGGTGGGATCTGTGACCTATGCTGGAGCCAGACACCAGGGGGCGATTGAAATGTTTTGATATAACTATGGAGGAGTTGTCATTTTATCAATGTTTTCACAGTCCATGCTTTCTCTGTGCCCAGCGACTCTCCAGCAAACACAGCCAGACTGGGACGGTACACAGCCACCAAGAACAACTTAGGCCAGTTTGACAACAGAGATTACAGCGCTACGGAGATTTACAGCGGCTCTGACCGCGACTCTGAATCCAGGGAAAACAAAGACTCAAAACAGGAGAGGCATGAAGAGGAAGAGAAGCCAGAGGATGGCCGGGCATCACCAGAGGGGATTTTCAAATCTAGCACAGCGATCATTTTGAACCTAACCAGATCTGGAGATTGTTGGAAAAGTGGAAAGACGAACCAAAATGGCTTTGGTGAATTTTATTCTCTGCTGTGTCTGTTGAGTTTAAATGAAGCGTGTTTTTAATGAGTTGAAAAATCACTTAAGCTTGAGACAGGACAGACAGACTGCTCTGTTAATATGAAAAAAAGTTTTTTTTTTGAATGATTTAAATTTAAATCTGGAAATCTGTTACACATAGCTCCTTTAAAAAATAACTTTTTCTGCCTTCTGAGTGAATGCATTCTCCTGCCTGACTGATTCTACCTAAAAATAGCCAATGCATCCTTTACTGTAACCCACGAATGAAAGTGGCTCTAATGTTACTGGTACAAGGTGGGTGCCATGTCTGCCTGGGAGCCAACACAAACAAAAGTCTCTAAGCTCTATCAGTTCCACTGCATCAGCAGTGCTTCACAATATGTCTACCCTGACAACTCTGTTTAAATTCACATCTCTTGTCGTCTGCCTATCGATGTGATGAAGTGTGTAAGTCCGACCTTGCTACATGACAACTTACGAGAGTAACTCCCATCTGTTCTCTCTGCTCAAAATCCACATACCAAGTTCTAAATCACCTTCTAAGGTCTGGAACTAAAAAAAAATTCCTACAGGGTAATGAGAGAAACGCATAAATAAGAGAAGCATAGCTGGGTGTAGGTTGGGATGGAAAGTGACAGGTAGAAGCACAGGATCCTGTGTCCAGATGAGGAGAGAAGAGGAAAAGAGGACCAGAGAAGACAGGATTGAGGGTAGCAAAGACAAAAAAGAGCTGAGCTGCAAATGCAAAAACACGAACAGATACAAAAGGCAAATTGTGTAAGTGAGGGAGTGGGAAAAAGGACAAGAATGAGTTGATGTATTACAGCGAGACCTTTGAGCATTCCTTGCTAGAGTCAGGGATTTCTGAGGTTTGGCGCTTTCTGCTGCAGCAAGATTTATTTTACTCATGGAATTTCAAATCACCACTTCCCTTTGCCGTCTTCTTCTTCTATGTGTGGAAAGATATTTGTATAAAAGATTGATGGGGATTTTAGGAGCCCATCCTCACGTTAAGGGTGTCTCTTAAAAGGTTGAGATTTTTTTTATTTTGCGAAGGAGGAAGACATTCGATCCTGGTCGTTAAACAAGAGAATAGTGGCCTGGTATCGTCTTGTAAATGTCCAGTGCTGATGGTTGGAGTGCATATGTTTGGAGCACATAAACTATAGGCTAGTGTATTATATGATAAGGATATTTAAGGGGAGAGGGAGAAGGAGGGTGCAGTTTAGAGAGAGGTACTTGCATATTTTCCATGTGTTGGATGGCTACATGCATATAGTTTCTGGATGCCTGTGGTCCTGTATTTCATCACTTTTGCTCGAGCAATATCAGCCTGAATCTTTCAAGTTCTCTGACTTTTTTTTTTTTTTTTTTTCAGAGAAAGCATTTGCAGACAATCAAGCAGCCAGCTCATTCAGAAGATGCTTCAATCAGTAAATGTACAGAAGAGGTTTAGATGAGATGATGATGTGACTCATTATGCCTGAAAAACTCCAAAACCTCTCAGACCTGGACTTGCAGAGATAAAAAGAGGTGAAAAAGCATTTGTGTTGACGTGTCCCTGAAGAGGACCATTGTCAATCTTTTGCAATGCGCTCTACTTGAAATGACTCTAGTATGTGCCTATTGACTTTTGCCAGGCCTTAATAAGCAAAACACAATCTGTGGTCTGCCTCTGGAATCTGTTTTAAGATCTCAGTAAAAGGCAGCTGAAATTACTGACGGGTCTTTAGGATATTTGTCTACAAAACTACCACATATTATTTACTTATCGTACTGCCTGATAACACTTCCACAGTGATTTTGCGACTAATTACACTTCTGTTTCTGAGTCACATCAATGTTTGACTGAAAAACAGAGTAAAAGCCTGGAATTCCTGACCACAAAGTAGAACTTATAATAGTTCAAACTAAACAGCAAATTTGACAGACTGTGTTCTGGTACAGTTAGAATTTCTTTCTCTACATTAAATAATTGTTAGTTATAAACAGTTATTATCATATGTGATTTATCTGATTAATATTCTCTTAATTGTTTGGTTAAAATAAAATATCAGCAAATAATGCCGACCATATTACAATATAAAACAGAGAAAAGGTCCACGCTGTACAAGCTGAACCAGCCAAACATCTGGCTTTTTTTGCTTTAAGAATTTGCTCAGTCATCAAAAAGTCCAAAGTTTTTTTTTGTTTTTTTTTTTGATGCTGACTGACATAATGATGAATTGAACTGTTTCATCTTCTTTGTGTGAGGCATATGTTCTTAGCTAGAAAGGATTTCATTCCCGCACCTCAAACTCATTAAGTGTCACTGCTTTTCAGTGGTTGTGTGGAATACAGTCGAGAACTTAAACAGCTTGACAACTGTGACATCTCACCGGCTTGGTTGGTCGTGATGGTGACAGCGGCGTACTGCCTCATCTTGGGTGCCAGCGATGACACACCGTTCAGCGCTTCAATCTCAAACGTGTAGTTGGTGTGAGCCAGCAGATCGGCCACCGTCACCGTGGTGTTGTGGAGGCCCGTGGCTCTTGGCAGGAAGCGGACGTTGCTCCTGCAAGGCTCGCAACGCTGAGTTCCACCGTTGCTGCCGTTGGCAGCGACAGCACGACAACGTTTGCAGAGGACAGTGAAGGTGATGTCCCTGCGCCCGCCACTATCCTCAGGCCAGGTCCACTCCAGGATAACAGACGTCTCGTTGATGGATGAGATCACATTGCGAGGAGCTGATGGAGGACCTGGTCGACAGGTGAGATAGTGGTGAAAAGAGGAGAAACGGAGAGGATTTAGGTGGAAGAACAGAATGTGGAAAAGGAAGTGAGAGGTAGAAAGGAGACAGGTGAGATAGAATGACTGATAACAGTGTTGATAATTAAATTTAGGGTGGGAGAGGAGTGAGGTGGCCATGGGGTGGGCTTGGTTACAGGTGACACTGGGGTAAAGCGGATATTTGCTGGTCAGGGTTTAACACTCCAAAACTGCAGAGTTTTGAGGGGGGTTTTTTATATAAGAGGGGTTCTTGTGGAAAGAATTTGAGAGTTTAAGACGGAGGAATTGAATTACATCACATTTTCTGCGGCAGATTTTGCGAAATAATATGGCAAAGAGTGCTGGATTAGGTCTGAAAGGCTGATCTAGAAAAACATGATCAGTTGTTTCAGAAAAAAAATGTAACTGACATAGAAGGAGATCAGGGTGGTTGGATGGGGAATCAGTAGATCAGACCCAAGCACAGCAGGCTGTTGTCCACTTCCTGTATCCGATCAACTGTTAGTGTTGGTTTTCTTACAACCATCATGAGCACCATTAGTCCCTTACCCTTAAAGCCACTGTGTTACCCTGACCTTAAACATAAAGACAAAAACCTTAACTAAAGTTGAGCCAGATCAAAAATGTTGATATGGGGTCATTTTGAACAGATGGAGACTAAATTTAGAAGAGAGTTTAGAGGACTGGTTTAAATCCAATTTTGCAGCAACCTTTCCTTGTTTTATCACCTTCACCCTCTAATTACTTGATCACAAGTGCCCTGTATAGCTGGACAATGTAACCCACATGCATTGCAATTATATAAATCTAAATTATTTAAGTAAATTTGAACAAGTGTAGCTTGATGCAGGTCTTAAAAGTGTTTATTTTAATGTGAAAATTAAATTAATGGTTATAAATGTCATCTTGATTTGCAGTGGATGGAATGCCTTCACCTTTGTTTTAATCACATATATAAATAGTAGAAAATAAATATATCGTATTTAGTTTTATCAGTAACTTCATGAC
>JAPZDT010000005.1:12694629-12706531 GCA_029814675.1 Acanthurus coeruleus | reverse complement strand
GTGAGGTTTTGTCGGCAGAGCATGTGATTGGATAGTGTGGTAGAACTTGATGTTTATTAATTAGATACAGTTCACATGTTAAGCTCAGGTGTAGCCTGTTGTGATGCCTTTACATGCCCATTAACTTAAAAATCAAAATGTTATTGATTTGGTTTACAATTGATGTTACCTCTTTGACCTTTGACCCTTCACTGTCATGGTTGCTGACATCAGAAACAAAACTTTGCTTTTTTAAAATCCGTTACTTGACATGGGACATGCTGTAAAATGCATTGTATTATCTATATCTCGAATCGAATCAGAAATGCTTTGTACAGAGCCTTGAAAGTTCTGTAAAGACACTGTCAAAAGTTTCTGTTGTTATCTCATGTAAAACTTAAAAACATCCTATTTCAGGACTTCAGGTCTTCCTAAGTGAAGCAGTGTTAAAACCATATTTAGGCATGACTGTGATGTTAACAGATATATATTTCAGTTGTAGCCCTGTGGTTTTTCTAACCTACAGTTATTTACGACATTAAGCTACAACAATTTGATAACAGAAACAGAAGTATAAAAGGAATTCCTTTTGCAAATTTTAAAAATGTCTGCTTTGGATGTTAACGAATCCTCCAACATCAGTTCAAAGCAGGCAATTTTTCACAGCATCTAGAGCATAAGCTTTGTGCTAAAATTCATTTAGAGGTCTTGTATCTACACTTCATCACCATCCAAGAAAGAAAAATACAAAAGAAAAACTATGCAATTTGTTAGCCCCATTTATGATTTTCAAAAAATATTCCAATCAGAAAAAAACATGTTGTTTGAGGCTCTGAAGCTAATCAGTTATGGAAGACAAGTAAGGAAGTACTGGAAGTGCTCTAAACTGTATTTTGGTTCTCCTTTAACTAACACTGCATGAACTTCATTACAAACACAAACACTTATGGATTTCAGTTCACTAAGTGAGTTAGGATAGTTGACTGAGGGCTATTTTGCTGAAGTAACTTAAATCTAGGTGAAAAAATAAATCTCTGCTGTCATTTTGTTTAATGGCCCATTTGTTCTCTCAATCTTGTTTAGTTGTTTGGTTGCCAGACTGACTCACAGAGAGTAAGCTGTTGGTACACGCCTGCCATTGGCCAACTATTTTAAGTTGGCATTGTCCTCCCCTTCCTCTATCTGCACGTTAACCTGTTACATCACGAAACAACAGCAACAATCTCTGAGCTAGAAACCTACACAATGAAAATGGTGGGCTTTGATGAAGATTTGGATCATGCAGTTTGGCAGACCTGCTGGATCTTTTGCAAAGATTTAATAACTTAAATGCCAGAGTTCACCTCCCTACCTGCAATGTTCCGCGACATTACCTCAACACAATTTTGCAAGGGCCCAACTGTAGCACCCTGGATTTAATGCCAAGCCAGATGATTGTGCTTGGTTTGAAGAAATATCAACAAGTCAAACTATTTTGTTTCCTCTACCAGAGTGAGGATGGGTTCAGTCGGACCTGTTTCCAGTGCTGTCACAAAAGCAAAATGTGGAGCCCCTGCTATGATTAAACCAAGGAATATTGTCCAAACACATCTGAATTCTACCTGGAAACAGTACTCTCACTCACCTGGGGTCTGTCATATTGACCCTAGAGGGCTTAGTGATTTTTTGAACTGAATAGTTGTTTTTAAATTGATACACTTTGCTTAGCCACTATTAAACATCAGATTTGTTGACATTAAGTAATAAAACTTCTTAAAACTGGTATTTTGAGATTTTCACTTTCAGTTTTCAGTTTTGGGTGCCAGTATTTATTTGTGTAAACCTCGCTTTATCTTGAACAGGCAAAAATAAATCAAGTACATCAGAGCAGAGCCAAGCAGCTGCAGAACAGCCCAAGCAGTTACTATCAATAATCTGCAAATGATGTTTCATCTCTGACTCTAAATTCAGCAGAAATGTTCAAACATCTCATGCATTATGTTGAATTTAACTGTCACTGTCACTGGTTGGTGTCCAAATTATCAAATAAATTTACCCGTAAACTTGGTAGCTCATTGAAAACCTCACAATCCCTCCACTGTGTAGACACTGATGCTTCACCCTCTTAAACTGATTGAAATGGAAACAAGTTAGCAAGTTTTTTATCAGCAGGTCAATGGTCATTGCAATGCAAGATGTAGTGCAAAGTTCTGTCTGTATAGCAAACAGTATTTGAAATGAAATGAGAGGATGATAATGATAAGGTTAATAATAATAATCACAATGCATTACACGGCTAGCTAATCGTAAATATACTCATGCATAAAATTTGAGCTATAGCACTGCTGTATGGATAATGTAACTGTGATGCTAGCATTAATAATGCAGAAAAAGGACACCAAAACAACAGTTTAGAAAATGATGCAAATAAATAAACTGAAATGTTGCTGGATTTGAAAGGAAATAGATGAATTCAAAGAAGCTGGTATTATTTTGGGCTGAAACAAGTAATTCTGGCATCATTCCAACAATGTTCCCAATCCCAAAAATATTCACATGAGGAGACAATGACCCCTGTAAAAGAAGCAGAGACCAAAAAATAAAAAAGGTCTAAAATCATAAATCTCTCAGTCCTCAGCAGATGGGACAGAGAGGAACAGTAATACATCAACAAGAAAAAGAGCATAGAAGAAGACAAGCATTTTTCATTTTTGGTTTTAGCGCACCTTTTTAACTATTACAAAAAAATCACAACATAAAAATGTGTAAAGCTTTTTTACCCACATTTGTTTCATTTTAAAGTTACAGTTACCAAAAAAAGGAAGAAGAGCAAGTGAATAATTTATGACATATGCTATTATAACATCATCCTAACACTAGTGTCTATGAGGTATATCTGCAACAGTTTGGTAAAGAGAGCACGGTCTGCGCACAACTCTCACAAGTTTGTCTCCATGCTTTTTTCATCATTTAAAGCTTTGCAACCATTTGAAGAAAGAGAGGGGGAGGACGATGAAAGGGGACGAGCTGCCTTTCCACTTAAGTTGGATTCAGAAATCAATTAGTATTAAATACTTAGTGTGTTTACATGGATCTGCAGAAAAAAATTACAAAAATCGCAGGAAAATGTTTGATAGCACAGTTTCTAGAGATCACAAAACATTTGCTTCAGCGAGTTCACAAGATTTCTTGTGATCACCAAGTGAATAATTTTTTACTCTGTGGTGTAAAGAAAACAAGAAACTTATGTGAAATAATGACACAATTTAATAGTAATAGTGAGAAACAAGGCTTTTCCTTATATGACCTTTAGGCTTTCAATACATATGGAAATCCAAAAGGTCAAAATTTTCTCACTCAGATACTGAGGTTATTCCATGTGTAAATCCTGCTCATTTGCTACTAATTTTTTCAAATATGTTTACCTCTTCCTATGGTATTCTGAATTTTTTCGGCATTGTATTTGCATTATCTTCACCTCAGACCCATCTCCACACAAGTAAATGGGTTCTCCTTTGGACAGCTGTGAAAAAACAGACTTGCCTGTGCAAGCCCAGCTCAGGAAAAAGAGAAAACAGAACAGAAAGCCTTTGGTATTCATTCTGAATTTCTTTGCGTTGATTGCATTGCAAAGTACCAGAGATCAGAGAGGAAATCAGAGAGGTATTTAGTTTTGAAAGGAATAGGATGTTTACAGCACAACAGAGAGGTCTAGACTTCGCTTTGGTTCAAGCAAGGCACTCATCCAAGGTTATCTCATACTTTGCAACAAAAGCGCTTTCGACGTCTTTGTTTTGGCCTAGTTTGGGAAAGCAGAGTGTAACAGCAGGTGTCTAAAAATTGGCTCAATCCTTGACTTTAACCAGAACAAGCCATGGATTTGTTGCCAGTTGGCTTCTATGGTTGATCTTAAAGCCAATCACTTGGAAGAAGAGGGTAGATGTATGGCACAGCTAGATGTATAAATCCCAGGCAACTAATCCTACTTGCATATTGCTGCTTTATTAAACAATAAATGGTGTTGTATAGTATGCTTTGATTTCCCACCAATGTGGTGGTGATCTTTTACAATGACATACTGTATGTCAGGCATATTAATCGTGATAGATTAGCTGAACTATCAAGTTTTCAGTCTCAACATCAATCAGAGCAACTGCTGGAAAAATCTCAGCCCAGATCATGCTCTCACTGTGCTGGTATCAGTTTCAGTTAGTCAATAAGTTATTAGGGTTAACCACTTTGGTCCCCAAATTTGGATAGATTGCTACAATATTTAGTACAAATATTCAAGATCCCAGTAGGATACATCGTACTAATTGTGATGATCCCCTTACGTTATATAATTGATTTTATCAGGATGAACTTTTTTATTTTTTACCAAAACTTTGGTGTATGACCAAATACCTGCAAAACCGACATTCCCAACAGTCTCTTCTGAACTATGTTCTGTACAAATTAGCAAAAGAAAATGGTTAACACATAAACCATCACCTGCTAAACATCTGCATTTTAGTTTAGTTTGGCATTAGCATTTAGCTAAAGGGACCTCATTGCAACCAGAAAAACAGTTTCTGGTAGGTCTTGCACAGTTTTACAGTTCCTCCTTCTATTTAACTTTACAGACTTCACAGGCAATTATCAGGACCAAAAGTAGTTTACAAGGCTTCCTACCCATCAAACAGAAAAGTTCAGCCTTGAGCTCAAAGGGTCAGAGCAGTGTTGCATCCTTGTGGTTGCTATGTAGCACAAAGTTGGTAACAATCAGCCACCTAATTACTGTTAGAAAGATGGTGTAAAGTAGAAAACAGGGAGAATGTTGTTGGAAATAAACACAGCCCACAGGAAACTATCTGTTGATGAAGAAGCAGGATGTGGACGTCTGGACAGAACACAAAGCCTTGTCATCTCATCCAAGAACTTCATCCTCAGAGTATGGACTTTGAAGGACTTTTTTTTTTTTTTGATTTATCGCCATAAATTCTTAGGTATCAGTGTGGCTTCATGAATATGCAGCTTGCATGTAACAGTGCAAAACAGCATCTTGGTTTTCATTTGAATATCATAGTCTAGAAGTGTTATTATACCATAAACAAAGTGTTTGTCAGATGGTTTAACAATGTCATAAAACCCCTCGCTGACAGCAGAATTGGGTGGTTTGATCCTGTGACTGCAGTCTTTTAGTGTGGCCTTAAGAAACAGGAATGAACATTTATGTCTTTGCTGCGCTACGTAGTTCATTTGAAGTATTCTGAAGCCATAAAATGTAAGTACCCTTCTTCAGCAGTGAAGGATTCCGAAAAATAGACCAAGCAGACCCAGTGTTACACCTGCCTCTTTCCCCTTCACACTCTTCTTTAGGAAAAGAGACAACGCAAGGCCAAGAGAGAAGGAGGGGAAAGAGAGAAAGAGGAAGGGAGTGAAAAGGAAAATGAGAAGGAGAGGACAAAATGTAGCATCATCATGAAAAAGAGAGACCAAAAATGTAGAGCTGGACGCAGACCGTACTGAAGAGGACAAAAATCTTTGGTTTCTTTGGTTTCATCAACACGATTAAAAGGACAAATGGAAAGTCAGTGAGGTAGCCTCTCTGGTTCTCACTACTGAAATAGAAAGTTTTCTTCTTTTTACATACACACAAAGTCAGTCTTGGAAGCAGCTAGCTTTAAGGGACTCCTCAGTTTTCCTTTCTAAAGAGTAAAACAAGTCGGTGTGTTTGCATTCACGCAGCCACACATACCAATAATCTGGTAGGAAACACAGCATGGTCTTTTACTGTAGAGGTGGTGTGTGTTAATATTACATCCTGTTGACAATAACCTGAAGAATAACTGAAAGGTTTGAAATAAAAAGCTTTTTATACACAAGATTGTGCCTCATGTTGTTCCTCTAAAGCTCAGTAATTTTATGAAATGTTGAGATTGTTTCAACATCAAAATGATTTTTCAATTGGAAATGTTCAAGAAAACAAAAAGTAAAAAAATATTTTTCTCTCGATCAAATCATAATAATTCAGTGATCGTCAAAATGTTTTTGACAGCTTGTTGGGTTGTGTGAAGCCCATAAGTGTACACCAGAATCTGCAGCAGAAACTGTCATGGATGGACTAGAAACTTAAAGAGCAACTTAACACTGTTTTAACTCCAACACTATCACTTTACAATGCTAAAGAAACTATCTGAACCCTGACACAAATGCTGATAGAATTGCTGGATTTAACTTGGAGAAAGAAAAATAGCTTATGCTTAAATGGGGTAGCAATGCGACTGTAGATGAACTTAATGATTCTAGAAAGTGGATTTAATCCTTATTTATACTTGAAAATTTTGCCCTTGTAAACCTAGGGGCTCCTTAGAATCGTGATCACAAAATAAGGTTTTTGTTAAGAAAAAATCAAAATAATCTTTACCCATGTCAATTTTAGCCATACATGGGCAATGCAAGAGCATTTTTAATATTGTTTTTTCGCTAAATGAAACATTAAATGCAACTAATAAATGTTTAGTTTGAAATTGCAAGGGAAAGTCTTGGTAAAGAGTCGAAGTGCAACAAAATGCCCCGAAACATACAAAACCAAAACATGTTAGTTTATCCCTCAGTATTTTCTAAACTGCCCTGTTTGTCAATGACTTTGTTAATCAATATGTATGGGTTGCATATTTATAGCAGAGTTTAAAATTAAAGGTAAAATTCACCTTGAACAGCTGGTTCAAGGTGACTGTGGGGAATCATTCTCTTTGGCGTAATGGACATTTTGTTCGCTATCAGTGTTTACAGCAGCAGAAAGTGTATGTGTGATTGAATCAGTGCCCATGTTCATGTTTATGAAGGAACATGTCATATGGTGTGAGAGTGTGTACTTAAATAACTCTCTGAATGGCAATGAAAGTCTGTAGCACAAAGCTATATATAAATACACCTATATCAGGTTCTTGTTTAACAGAAAATACTAAGTAGGATCAAGTTATTGATATCTTATAAGAGCTGTGTAATTATTTAAAATATCACCTGATGACCAATAATTAAATTTACCTAAAAATTCTAAAAGTCAGCTACAGTTAATGAATCCTCCATTTCTCATTTCCCGTTTTTTTGTTGTTTTGCAGTGCATTTTGTTCTTCCTAAATGTATCTGGTCAAACATACATGACACGATGTCACGAGACGTTTCTAACCCTGCAATAAGAAAGACTGACAAGAGGTGTCACAATAAATTGGTATTAACAAAAACAATGATTTTTAAAAACAAAATATTGATATTTTGTTAATATTACATACATGATAATATTGCTTAAATAATTTAGTGCTTCTGAAATAATATCTCTCTTTAAACAGTCGCCCAATGGCAGGCTTGACCCACAGTCCACGTCTGCTCAGTCAGACTACTGTTATTATGACGGACTCTCTCTCCACCTCTTTACACTTGTATTTTAATTGTAAGTCATTTTACAGGAGGGGGAAAAACTTAGTTTGTTAAAGATGAATTTGACTGATTCCATATTTTTTTTCATCCAACTTTTTGTTATCAATGTCCTGATAATGTAATTATCCTGAATTTCTTGAAAACCATAATTATTGTGTAGTGAAAATCTAGTACTGTGACGGCTCTATGACTGACAGAATAAAAGGAAGCATAAACGTACATGTTTGGAGTCAATGCTTCAGAATCAAAAATAGGAGCTTTTCTACAGACCCACCACTTTACACCTACAATCGTACCGAGAAAAATCAACTGCAGAGGAAACACAAGCACAGTGTTTTCCACTGACAGCAGCCTCAGTAGACAAGAATAATATGCAGCCACAGGACATGTTGCACTCTGAGTAAGGCGACTGGCTCCTCGCTGTTCTTCTTAGCAGGAAAATCTTTCATCACGTTATCATTAAATACTGCTGAAAGCTACAAGTTCATGGGGATGGATGAAAGGTATTCTGGGGGATGTAGGAGATATAAATGAGGCTGTTGGGTACATCAAAAGAGGATGTAACAGCTCTTCATTACAAAAATTTCATCAAGAGTTTAGGATATGAGGAGTTTAAAAGCAGCGGGGGCGACTTGTCTTCGTACTTTCATGTTTAGGGAATTAACGTTATAGTAAGAATTACAAATAAAGGTTTCAAAAGATAGCAAAATATCACAAAACAGTTCAGACCAGGGAAACTTGGAATTGATAATTTAGTCAGAGTAGGAATCTATAAGCTTCATTTAAGCATCTGAACAAGGATACAGAGAGTGTTAAATACAGCCAAAAGATGCTTTTTAAAATGAGTTTATGTGGAAAATTAAGGGTTTAAGAGGTTAATGAGACTGAGACGAACAGGCAGCTCAATCCTGCGACAGACAGACTGCTCTCTAGAGGATGGAGCAGGGTGGAGAAGTTATGAGGAGCTACAACTCCTCCACTGCACCTTTCTCCATTTTGTACGGCCTCTCTGCTCTCTCCTGGGCCTGCAGCTCGCCGACGACTGCGGAGTCTGGTTTAATACAGGAGATAGTCTCTGAATAATGCCGCATACAGCCTCTCAGTATCTCTCTCTCTCTCTCTCTCTCTCTGGAAGACCTTTGACATCCCTCTTTCAAATTTCAGCAGTACTGACACTCGACACTGCAGCAGGAGGAAAAGTACTCGGAGACTGAAGTTTATTGTCGACAAACTCAACTAGTAGTCAAGATGAATGGGCTCGAAAGCATAAAACAGATTATGTCAAAGCCTCAGCTGTGACTGAGTCATTAACAACCCCCTCAGTTTGATTTTTTGTATGTTTGAGCCGAAGCCAGGCCTCTTTATGCACAGGCTGAGCAGATCTTCTGCTGTAAATGGGACAAACCAGTTCAAAGCAGCATGTTGGCAAAGCTAGCTGAACTAAAACAATTATTTCAACAGTTTGTTATCATTTATCAACAGTCCCTGTAACCATTTAGCTCGTGAATATGGTTCCACTTGCACCTCCACTGCTCCTGGTGTTTAAATCTGTCCGACAAAGTGGCTGCAGCTGAGGCAAACAACATAAGTCTCAGGTTTCAGTAAAGGGGACGATCCGTTCCAGCATCACGTGAAACTCCCTTCCTGTTTCCTGTTTCTTTTCTCCAGAGGCTAAAAAATTGTTCCTGACTTACAGCCAGTTTGAAATCCACTGTTTAGTCTGTTACCATTGTGAAAAAAAAGGCAACCCTTTGGACTGTTTTTCCTGTGAATAGTGATCATTAAGCTTCAAACCTTGTAACTCTCATGCCTGAATGTGCCTTTTAGAAGGCCGCTGTAATCATTCATTGTCAATTCTGTCCGTGAAGAGATCTCTCCTTAATGAAAACCACAGTAACAGAGACAGGAGACAAAATTCACAGTCCTTGTTCAAGGGTTGTAATTTTTTGATCCAAATTTTGAACAAGCACTCGGCTGTAGTAACAAAGTGAAATATTCAACCTGTAATTATCACAGCAAATTCAAAATTCACTTTGTACGAGTCAGAGTATCAATTAACTATCAGCCATTTACAGCAGATGTTTCGACTTGTCATTCAGGAAAATCACAGGTGTTTGTAGAAACATTAAACAGTGACAGTGAGCCTAAATGCACAACACCTGGACCCTCGAACTGAAACAGCTAAATGGAATTCAGTCATCTTAAATTCCACTATTTACACCTGTTTTCTGTTTTTTTGTCCTTATTTGACACAACAAAAGGTCTTCCAATGAAAACCCTGGCTCCCTTTTTTAATGCAAAACAGTTAAAGCTGGCAAACCGCTCTGATGAAATGATTGTGACGACAAACCATCTAAGAATAAGCATTTATATTTAACACCACACACGGAAAATTTGTGGAAAAAGGTGAGATTGTTTGCTGCCTTTTCCAACACAACAACAACAAGACTTACATCAGCTGTTAACTTGTCACTACTGTGAGATAACAGAGGCACCAGGAATGAAAGCAACAACAATTACGGCTATGTGGGTGGTATTCTCACAAAAACAAACTAATGACAAGGTAGTTTTCATTTGTTTGAAATGTTCCTATTGGGAATGCAGCATTTTATTAAAGCAGACTCCTTTAAAACTCTTTAAAAACATCTTTATGAAACACTGCAAAAACTTTTTGAACTTTATTTGATAAGCTGTCCTGTTTCAAACATTCAGAAACCTGCAGTTAAAACTGCACTGTGGTTCCTAAACATGAACAATCAATCAAAAAGCATTCCCTCAGGCCTGTGCTGACAATGTATTGATCCTTTAATAATAGGTGAAGCCTTTTCTGATTCAGCACTGCGGTACATTTTGCGTTGGTCACCAAATCAATCAATACAGGGCAGAGCTTTGTCCAATAAGCTTCTTTATTTCCCTTTAGAAATAGTTGCAATCTACAGCTGCGTGGTGTGACAGATGAGATGATGAAGTGCAACAGAGAGACGGAAAGACACTTTGTGTCTACAAGAAAAGCGTAAGTTCTAATGTACAAAACGGGAGCTGACAGAGTTTGAAACAAGACTCATTAGAAGCCGTTGGACTTTCTTAATGAGTAATTTATTGCACTGCCTGGTAATTGTAATCAGTTGGTAGAAAGAAAAGAGACAGATAAAAAATGCTCAGACCAGGTGGTTCCAGTGTTGCTGTGAGCAAAAGCTCCCATCAGACACGACATATTGGTGGTGACACTAAACATAGCTAATTACCACTAATAAGAGGCTTGGACTGATGTTGTCACCAGCTGGGAACACTGCCTCCACCTACATCCAATTCCAGTTTTTCCCCATTTTCTCAGCCAAAGGTTTAACAAAGCTACAACTAAATGGAAACTACTGGAAGGCTGTCAAAGCAGTAACATTATTTTTCTTGCTGCAGCATGCAAAGATGATAAGTGCCGTCAGAGAGCAGAAACTGGAAGAAAAGACAACCTGAAGGTGCTGTGGTTGCACTGGAATTAAAAGAAGCCAGGAATTGAGTCCCAGGTAATCAGCCTCAGGTAAGATAATGGAAACAATTTGTGTTTGTGAATTTAAATGCTGAGCTGAGCCTCACTACACCCTGACCTTTTGTATTTGTTTGCCTGGAAACCTATTAAAGATGTAATTAAAAAGGGAGTCTAGCAACGCTCCCCATGGTGAATGCACAATTATCAGCCTAAGAACAAGTTTATACTCCAGGCGACAGTCATGGGCACGTTTTAAATGAAAATGTGGAGAGATAAAGGCATAACAATCCACAACATTTTCCTTTTGTTGCTAGAAAGGAGGGTGTGAGCCGTACAGAGAAGGAAGACATTGCATGCACAAGCATGCTGCTATACTTTTCTCACTGGGTGCCCTGGATCTGCCTGATTCAGCAGTCTAAGCTGGTTTTATTCTCACTGTGGTGCATGGCTGTCCTGCGAGGGGGACCTGCAAATTACAGTGGAGAGAGATGTGAAGGTGAGAAGCTCTATTATGATGTGGCTGGCTCTTTTTTTTCTACACCATAACAAGGCTGTACTTAATAACGCTCTGCATCCATTGTGCAGCACAGTTTCAGTCAGATTGATGAATATTTCAAAGGACTAGCAAGTCTAAATGTTTACAAATGATGCAACAATGAACAGGCTCTAACGAGAAAAAAAAATCCTGGATGTGACATGATAAACACAAATGGAAAGAATTCACATTTTTTCTGCCACATCAGATATTTCAAATCACTCAGCTCACTCTGGGCGGAAGCAGGCATCTAAATCCAATGATTACACGGCAAAGATTACAATGTGACTTGTGCAGTTGCACACTATAAGCCCCGACTGCCTGGTGCGGAGTGGATGGCTGATTGTATTTTACACTGATCTGAGGATTTTCAGAGCAGCCAGAGATGGGATAAATTAGGGCAGCACAAAGGGACGGACATCCTGTCAGGTCCACGCGCGGCTATTGTGATTCTGTGGTTGTGTCAGAGTGTCAGGTCGATAACGGTCAAATGGAAGGAAAGTGTT
>JAPZDT010000005.1:11990009-12003676 GCA_029814675.1 Acanthurus coeruleus | reverse complement strand
TACGTTAATGAGAAAAAAAAGAAGTTGGTTACCTGACTGAGAAGTTTGAGGCATGCAGCCTGTCTCCTGCAGCTCTTCATCTAATGGCTCACTGTGGCTTCTCCTTGTTTCATTACCTCTTGCAATATTTCAAACTCATCTGCTCTTAAAAAATGCTGAAATTGTTTTATTGTCATATTTTGTACACACACTTTTAATGGCCAATAACATACTGCATTTCCTGGGCCTACCTCATGATAGCATTCAATTTGAATTTTGCCAGTTTAATGATTTTTAATGTGAAGTTGCAGCAGTAGCAAATGTTTGGTGTGCGTTAACTGTACTTCAGACAATGTCTTCCCAGACAAACAATGTCATAACCCCAGTATAGTCACAAATTTATTAACCAGTGGGAAAATATCCTCATTGTGGCATCCCCACCAGTCACCCTCAGGCTGCCATTATGGATCAGGATACTATAATAGTAAGTTTCATGGAGGATTATTATATTGTATTCAGTTCCTAGCAGCAGGGCCATTTTGTAAATTACCATATGCTTATTTCATGCTTATGTAAATCATGCAGGTAACGATAGTGTGAAGAAACCAAGGCATGGAATATGTCTTTACGTTTGTATCTTGGAGATGACAGCAGCAGTGGATCTCTGAGGCAGTAAAAGTCATTGTAAAATCCCTGCATCCCTTAAGTCACGTACCTTCTCTGTTATTAGACCCCTTGCTTTTGTCTACTGCTGCAGCCCTGAGTTGTGAGGCAGCCACTGCAGCCGTTAGCTGCCCTGTCTGGCTCAACAGGCTCTTTCTAGTAAATATGGATCCACCTTGAGCAGCGTTCCCTTGACACTCTCCCTGTCAACAGATATAATGAGACCATAACTATTCGTTCTACTTTCTCATTTCGGTCCTGGACGAGAGGCCAGAGAGAGCGAATGAGACAGGAACACCTTATCTCCTCCATCGACTGCTGACTTGATTTTTGTTTTATTTTTTCAATGGCCTGCCCTCGTTCATCCCCTTCACCCTTTCCACTGCATGTTATACACAAATGTTTATAGTATTCTCCTGTGTGCAAACCTCTATGAGAAAGCTTATGCATTGCAAGAATTTGAATTTGCTTTGCATTGCTTTGCTCTTTCACAAAAATCACAGGATGTTGCTCTGTTTGTGTTGTATTTTTTATGTGACTGTTACATACACAAATCATTATTTAACTTGTATGTTGTCTCAAGGCCATATGGAATTGATTTGCACTGTCACAGACGTGAAACATTGACAGCCTTTTTCTCTTTGGGCCATATGGTGTGTGTGGGTGTGCGTTTGTGTATTGCTGATGGTAGCAGCGTGTGACCATTGATAGTCACTCCTCATTGCTTGCCTGTATATATCAGGGAGTGGTTGACTCAAAAAGTGTGGTGAGTCTGCACACAAATACACAGTCCAGTATGTGTGTACAAGATTTTTTTTGTTTTGTTTTGATTTTTTTGTTCTAGTTTTTTTTTTTTCCAGAAGAGTGCCTGTGGTGACCAGATCATGTTGTGTGTGTGTGTGTGTGTTGTGCGGTGTGTCCACACAGGAGGAATGCCAGCTCCTGAGCAGAGCCCAGTGACGGAGGAGGGGCTCTTGCTGACCATCAGCGACAGTTCAGCTGTCCGCAACATGGAGGCTGACAGCACCGCCAACAACATCCTGGCCTCCGTCAAAGAACAGGTAGTCTGTTTCTTACATTCATACTTTGCTCGGACCCCGCTGATGTTGCATCTCTCATATAATGGCATGTTTAAGCTTTTATGATCCGTATACAGTATGTACACTAACATTTACAGAATGCTTAATTTTTCAGTGATTCGCACATTTTATTGCAAAGAAATCTACTGAACAACATATCCGTCCATTTTTTCCAGTGAATACTTGCCACACACTTTGTTGTCACCATAGTCACCTAACTTACATCCGTGGCACAGAGGTTTAAGTAGAAAGTTTATATGTCTCTGTTTGCAGAATGATGGAAAGATTTTCCATTAATAGAAGAGCTGCAGTTATTTCTTTTTGTATTTTGGAAAAATTGAAGTAGAATAAGCTTGACTAGGAGCTATTGGTTGTTCATTGCCAACAGTCATGGCCTGGCGTGCATGAATGGACAACCAGGAAGATCATCTCAAGCAGGGTTTGTGAGCCTGTGGTCGGACATGCCCTCTGACTCACTCCATCTATGCCTGTCTCTCTGTGATTCACCCACTCTCCCTTCTCTTACACACACACTAACACACACACACACTCATTTTTCCTCTCTGGCTTCGATCCAGCCCTCCATATTCCTGGGAATCCAGCACAGGGCAAACTGGGCTAAAGAGATTTTCCTTATTATTAATGATGTTAATTTCCTTTTGTGACATCTCACATGCTTTTTCTTTCCCCCATGGCTCACTTCAGTTGAGCTATGGTTTAAGATTAATTAAATGCATTCTCTGTTTTTTATTAACGAATGACTCACAAAAGTCCCATTTAGGCTTACTGCAGGAAAGTGGGGATTGTTTACATGAGTAATGTAGGAAGGAAGAAAGGAAGGAGAGAGCACCTGTCGATGTCACTTCCTTCCCTAGAGTATTTCTCAGTGGCTTGTCCGGTTAGAGCAGATATCCATGTAGGCGAGCAGGAAGAGCGAGTAGCTTGCCTGAGCTGTTGCTTTTAGTTCGACTGGTTAGAGACATTCCTCAGAGGGGATTCCTGCTAAAGAGTAAAGACTGAAAAATGATCGTTCTCCTCAGTATTTCACAGAGTTGGAGAGGCAAATGGAGGGGTGAGTGAGAGTTAAAAGATGGAGGAGGTCAGTGTCTGGGCTTGTGTGTGTGTGTCTTTTTTTTCCCCTCTCTGCTTTTGTGTGAGGTTTTCCTGTGATTGTTGAGAGGCAAAACCTTCGAGGGATCTCACTGTGGACGTAAACAGGCTAGTCTGCTGTGCTGTAGCTGTGGTTGCGGTAGAGCTGGGGCTTAGGATGACTGGGTGTTGTGTAAGTGTTTATTCACTGGCCCTAACATCTCTTTTTTTTCTCCTTTCCTCTGCCTTCTGATTGGCAGATTTTCCCTCCCTTCATATGTTTTATTCACTGTTTTTCCTCCTTCATTGCTCTTAGTCTGTCCTTTCAAACTTTTGGTTCAGTCACTACTGTAGTTACAGCTGCACAGGCTTTGCCCAGATGCCCAAACAAGGACAGACTCGCCAACATCTTATGATTACATTCTTGCTCTGTGTTCAGTTGCTTGGACGCATGTCTTTCCTCTCTGTCTTCCCCTTTGACTACTAACAAACAAGTCTTTTTTCCATTTAAGTTTAGGGTTTGGTTCTGTCATGCTGCAGCCCTGCTTATTAGAGTCCTGTCTTTGCTGTGTGCCTCTTTCATAGCACTGATCTACCATCTGCATGTCACATCCATAATGGTTTATTATAGACCCCGTTTAAGTGTTTAAATGTCAATGTTTTTTTTCTACACATTCCTACTTGTTTTGAGGAATCACACTTGGTAATTTTCAAGCCCGACTTAACCACATAACCTAAAACTGTGTTGTAATTTAGAATTAACTCTACACATTTCCCCTCTTCAGTAATTGTTATCTTATTAAATTTTAATTTAACCAAAGGGGTTGTTCAAGGATTATCTAAGACCTAGTTTTTTTTATCTGTTTCCTAAGTGTAATTGAAGGAGTGGGAGGTTTTGGCACTCATCCAGATGAATAGTCTTTTCTGTAGATTCAGCATTTATGGCACTTGAGTGTGTCTTGTCGATGTATTTAACTTTAAAGTTCATTGGTGTTCCGAAGACCACTGATGTTTTTATTTTAATATTGCAAGATAAAAAAATGGTTGGGGAAAAGTTATTCCATATGAGAATCATCTGGCAAAATACAATTTGTAAAAAAACATTAGTTAAAATACATTTATTAGTTTGTAGTACATTCTGCTCTGTAGTTATTCATATTCTCTTGTATTATTTAGAAATATCAGCCCAGTAATTTTTTTTTACATTTTTTTGACTGTTTTACATTTTGTCCTTGTTTTTTCTTTACCGTCTCTTACTAAGGCTTAATCCGAGACAGAGAGCCATGCTTGCAATAAAATGCCACAGGAAATAGCAACATCTTAATGCATGAAAAATGTAAAATCTGACCAGTGATATATTTAAAAAGGGTTTTTAGTTTATCATAAAAAACAAAATTGATGAGCTTCATGCCTTTTTTCTCAAGATGTCAGATTCTGCTTCACTTGGATGTTAGATTTTGCCCCAATATACATAACATTACAACACTAAACGTAACAGCAAGTTTTCTCAGCTATTTGCCTCATCATTCACTGAAAATATATCTTCTTTGCTATAAATCTGGTTTCTTTCTGCTTTCACAACTCAAAAAGGACAGATAATGCATAGGGCAGGGTGATGAATCAATATTATTATTGATTAATTCCCAGCAGAATGGTATCACAATGATACAAATCACCCTTAAAAAAACTCTGTTGTTCAAAGTATGACTCTGTGCAAAATTTGATTGCAAACTGGTAAAATTACGTTAAAACCCTGTTGTCATTTGCCTTATTTTTTATTCGAACATCCAGTATCAAATCATAGGAGGGAGGCATACAATGGCTGTGCAAGAGTGAAGGGTTTTTTTGTTTTGTTTTGTTTTGTTTTGTTTTGTTTTTACATTTCTTTGACACAAGATTTTCAGTGTTTGTATCAATTTTAAATAACTTAAGCTCCTCTCCTTCTGTGACTGCAGACTTAAAAAAAATACAGTGTTGGCTTATAACCTTGCATCAGTACTGATATTGGTATTGGCGGGAAAATAGCAGTTTAAACTAAACTAAATGTAAACTAAAATGGGCCATGTGTGCAAAGGAGTGAAAATAATTGATGATTTAAACTTTTCTCCAAAACTCTTCATTTTTTTTATGTAATAACCAAATGCAACACTTATAAAGGCCAAACATGCTGTCTCCATATTTAAACAATTATTGCATCTCCCCTCACTCTGTGACAGTAGGCTTCTCACCTTACCTCAGCCACATCTAGAGAGGTTTTTTAGAGTATCTGTCAACACCTTTGCCCTTCAGCATGGTCTGACAGCAGGCCATATGAAGTTGTTATTTTCTAGCAAAACCCTGCGCTTAGCAGCAGATACAGCAGAATTACTCCTAAAGTTGGATAATAATGTGTCTTATGATGAGATTTTTCATTTTAGTCCTTTTAGGTCGTACTTACTCCAGTTTTCCTTACAAGGAGTGCAGATGCATATAGGAAATGCAACTGTTTCTATCCAAATAATGTGCAAATATACAGTGAGTTCTGTACAGCTCACTTTGTTGGTTAAACAGTATGCAAATCAAACTGGGATTCCAACGACAGTTATGTAAATATGGTACTGTAGATGTTGGAGTATCATGGAAGTTGCACCCAGCACCACATTCAACAGCCTTTTAAGAACAAGTAGAAATTGATTTTGAAACAAATACACAAGAATGGTTGTCTAGTAAGGGAGCCTGTGGCACCCACACAGCAAGCATCAATGAATGTGAGGTCAGGTCTTAAAAGAGTATCTCATTGATCACTCTGCCCTCATCTCTGCTTCTTACCACATCTCCCTGGAGAGGAATAGCTGCAGTAACGTTGGGGCCCTTTAGTTGCATCAACTTAGATTTTATTCTCACCAAGCACTCCTTAATGTACATACAAATCTCCAGTGGCTTCTCTGTATGTCTGTTTTAGTCATGTTTGTGTTACAGCATCAGTAGGCTGGAGAAACGGAAAGAGTGGGGAAAGATATTAGGTGATGACGAGGCTCATTATTGAAGAGTAAAGCTGACATATTATGATTATTAAATTAACCCTTGAAATTTCAAGGTTTACTGCTGAAGCACTGCACATTTTCAGCCATGAAGAATCACAATCAGCTGTATCGGCTAAGTATATGTATACATGCAAGTAATTTTACTCTGG
Organism: Acanthurus coeruleus; assembly: GCA_029814675.1. Taxonomy (NCBI): domain Eukaryota; kingdom Metazoa; phylum Chordata; class Actinopteri; order Acanthuriformes; family Acanthuridae; genus Acanthurus; species Acanthurus coeruleus. Next base: position 11,997,694 of record JAPZDT010000005.1, on the reverse strand, counting down.
TTTTACATTATTACACAACACGGTTCCAACAGATATAGAGAAAGCAATAAAGATATAGCTAAAATCCACCGGCCAACTGGGTTCTTTCTCTGAGGAGTTTGCATGCTTTTCCAATACCTGAGCCGATTTCATCTGGGCGCTTAAGGTTCCCACAGTCCAAAGAAGACACGCATGTCCAAAATATTCAAGTTAGGTGAATTATGAATGTTGAATGTTGTCTACATGTGTCAACCTTATGATGAACTGGGGACTCATTCAGGGGCCAGTTCATCACAAGAGGCCAGGTTGAACCTCCACCCCTTGCAACCTTGTGAGGGTAAGCAGTTTTAGTTATTGTATTAATGGCAGTGAGTGAAAAAAGGAAATACACGTGTGTGTTTGTATGAGTGAGTGCGTGTGCATAAATACTTAACAAGATAACACACAATGTTTATTTAAATTATAAACAGTACAGATAGCGCACAAATATCAACATATAAAGCAGTTGTCCAGATGTCAGGGAAGAGAGTTTTTGCCTGGAGAAACAGCTGGGTAACTTGACAAACTTTCTGGTTGAATGAGATGTAAGCAAATTAGTTTTTCCTGTCATCATGTATCAGATGCACACATTTTCTACTTCGTATATGTATATGTATTTGTATTTCTGTTTGTGTTTCTTAGGTAAATAGGATCATTATCAGAAGCCCAGTTAAAATTTGGTGCCTTTTATTTGGTGGTTACTTCAGATGTGTTCACATCAATAAAAGCTTCAGACTGGGTCAGAGGAGGAAGTTGATTTAGTTCTACATCTTTTGGGCTGTAGTAAGATTTCTGTCATAAATGTAATTCTGTGGTCAAATTAATCACTGCAATCTAAAGTACTGTTTAGCAAATGATGTCGAGTATCAAGACTCTTATATTTTGCCCTTTTTAATGCTGTGTTTTGGTGTGCCACTCCTCCTCCTCTATTATAAAGCCTTGCCCTTAGAGTAATGCTGTCATTAGCTGTGCCTGGACATGCCTATATGTACCACACATCGGGCAAAATGTACCTCTTAGATGCGCCACACTGTGAAGTTTTACCACACTGCCTTCCAGAAATCAGTGCAGTGGAATTTTCCCACTTTGTCAGAGTCCATTACACATGAAAAATCTGTCTGCCTCCTGCTTCCCCATGACAAACTGGAGTTATACTCTATGACCCGGTTTTCATCTGAATCAGGCACAGACACACTTAGACAGACCCCAGCATTCTTTGCAAAACCAATGAGCTGACCTTGCCTTGAGTGTTACACTTCCCGTACTCTCTTAAAGGCTTGATGAGCTGGCTAAAATATTATCCACTTGAGATAGCAATGCAAGCCTCTGCAGTGTTTTCATGAAGCCAAAGTCATCTTTGTCTAAGTGACCCAGCTTAAGGAGTTAATAGTTGGGGCAAGGGTAAAGCTTCAAGACAGTGTTTTGCCATTACATAATTCCATGCCATAAGCACAGCAGAAGGGTTGAATTCTCTCTCTGCAGGCGATAGTGTCTATTCCACCTCCATAGGCGAAATAAGTACTCTAATTACAATCGACTAGTGATTTTTTCCATTCCTCAGGGTCTTATCTGCCTTCCTCTCCCTAGTGCTGCTGCTGTGACACAGGCAAGGAGAAATCTAGAGGCATAAGCATTCTGGCCTCGATTATAGTCATAAAAATGGAAGCCTGGCTCTGAGCAATTACCCCATGGGGGAGCAGAACAAGTGTGAGAGTGAAAGAGTGAGACAGATTCAGTGGGGAGGGATACAGGTGAAGGAGAGTGCTCTGGTGTACAGAGGAAAGACAAAATGCTCAGATACAGAGGGAGGGCAAAGATGGTGATGAGGAATGGAAGGAGGACAAAAGTGAGACTGAGCATGATGGAGGGAGGCAGAGTGGGAGTGGCTGTCACCTGTGAATGGTTCTCTAAAGCGCTTTGGCAGGAGGCTGTCAATGCAGAGGAAAACAGAAAAGGAGGAAAAGAGGAAGAGGAGATAAACTGCTTCCAATGTGACATGATGTCAAAAGAGTGCTGTGTGTGTCTGACAACGCGCAGCGCTGTCGTTTTGAACCCAGCCCCAGGAGATCTACCCCCAACTAGCCTGTTAATACTCATCATCATCACTGTCATCATCATCATTATCACTATAATCATTGCCACTGTCAACAGCACTCACAAAGGATCCGGTCATTGGGAGCAAAAGTTGTACTCAGGAAGGTGGAGACACAGTAAATACTGCTTGGTAGTACTTGGACAAGCGTATGCCCACCTAGGAAGTTTAGGTACTTGACTGGGTGAATCATCAATGAGGTTTTTGTCTCTGTATCATCCTCTGCCCAAACATCTCTCTCAGATGAGTTTCTCCAAATGACTGATCCTGAGGTAATAGCACAAGTGACTGCAGTCTTTGTTCACTACAGCAGCCTCCAGATTGACACTCCCTGGATTGCTTACTCTCCTCGTTTTGGCCTGGAGCAATGTTCTTTTTTGTCTGACACAATGCTATTGATCTCTCAGAGGAATTGTATGTTCATAGGTGTATGTGAATGGCACTGGCTGTGTGATTGCACCATTGTAGCATTTTTTGTTCCAATTGAGGAGATACAGATTGGTTTTGTGAGTTACTCTCATTTGCTGCTACTATAATTATCAGCCGAATCACTTAAGAGTTTCTTTTTTAGGTGGAACAACTTGTGCACAAATCAACTGGATGCCTAGTTGAAGAACAAAAAGTATGGATATTTAAATGTAAGAAAAGGCTTTTGTAATTCACAGCTGTAAATCCTGTTTTTGAATCTAGGCTTCTGTATGTGTGCTAAAAGCACCAAAGATAAGATGATGCTGTTAGAATATAGCTTGTTCCAACAGTATGTGACAAATGTGGCCCCTCAGAATAATCGGATGTCACATGCAATTGAAGAAATGATGTAGAAATCTAGGTTTTTAGGAGAATTAATTTCCTCTGCTGTACTGTACAACTTAAAACTTGGGATTGCTTTACAAGATGCCACATATTGCTGGTTCCACTTGAACTGCTAATGGTGCCTAAATTGTGCTTTTAAAGAGTAATTATCGGCGTCATGATGTGAATGTCAATGAGGCGGGGATGCAAAGGCATTTACTTCAGTGATTAAAGTTTGGGCACCCACCAACCTTTGCTTTTAACCCATTTCCAACGTTTCTCATTTTGTTTGCCTAAACTACCTGTGCCCATCACACCTCACCAACAAGGGCTACAGTGGCATTTAAATGACACTGTACTTGTTTACAAGCCAAGACTGAAAAAAGTGGATGAACTGATAAAGGGTAAACTCCTCCAAAAAAGTATTTGTGAGGAAAAAAACTTGCCCGGTAACAAATTTTTAATTTCTTGTCTGTGAACACTGACAGCCCCCCCCAACCACCACCACATACGGTCTATCCACTATGTCTTTGTCATTGACAGTCTTTCTTTTGTTGTCAATCTCTTGTATGGCAAGTGCTACTTGCTGCACTTGCTAATAGTGATGACAGCTCCTTTAATATTTGACATTTTAATTATCTAGTCAAAGCGTAACTTTATGTTCAAATATATGGAAACAATATTCTCAGTGGTCTTACTCATCTAAGTCTGCACCATGTTTTTTTTCTGAATTGCCACCAAAAAAGTTTTTTGAACTGATGACGTATGGAGAGTACTGGCATAGTTAGAATGTTTTTTGATTGGGTATTGCTACTAACATTTTTACATAACGCATGTTGTCCACTGCGTAATCTGAGTATGTTTGATGTTGCAACACTTGGAGCTCAAAGTTGAAGATAATCTCTACATAATTCTCTTTTCATACCGTTTGACACTGCTTTGTTCAGTTTTTCAAAGTCAGAGGACGAAGAAACTTCAGCCAGCAATGGATTACACAGTGTTGCTGTGGTTATTTGCACACTTTGCATTTTTGCCATTGCTATGAACCATGCTTCCAGTGATAATATAAGATGATGAGCACAGAATCTTAAACAGCAGAAGTGTACTGGTACAACACTGAGGTCACCGTGGTGGGACCCATGATTGGACATGAGCCAGCATTAAAATCAGATATTAAACAGGGGACCACATTTTGTAAGAACCCAGCTTTTGCAAAGGTATTATCTTGCTTTGCCCTTAAATTCCATGGCTGAATATACAAATATAGTATGTCATTGTTTTCTCGATAAAAGAATTTAAAATATCATTTTAATAGCTTTGCAAGTTTTCTGCTATAACAGCTTGTAATGCTGAATTAGAAATCCTGGCAGAAATGATATTCTATTGTAAACTTACTTTTCCATTATCTGAGAGTGAATGATGGTTCACATTTATGTGTGGCCTCTTGTCACATTATCAGCGTATACAGTATATATAAACTGTGGCATTGCTGGGAATGCTTAAGCAATTCTCTCCCTCTGATTCACCTATAGCTATGCCTGCAGCGTATGCTCACTTACCTCAGCAAGTCACTTTACTGGGTTTTTTAATGCTTTTCTTTCCTACATAGTTATATTAATTCTGCTACAGTGGCATGACGCTGCAGCCAGTTTCCTCAGACCTGAGTATTTTAACAAGGTGACTTTGTGGCAGATTTTGTAAGTAATTGCACTGCGTGGTTCCTTCAGGTCTGGTCACACAGGCTGTTCTGAGGCCTGTTCTCTTTGCTCACACCTCAAGCCTGCTTTTCTGTCCCTGCTGCTGCAGGAATCCTTTAACCTCTGCTGTCATTCTCCCACTGTGCAGCACTGTTGGGCTTTCATTGGAACGGGTCTGACACACTGCAGTGAGGATGCAGGGCTGTCAAGCCTCATTGCCACTTAATGAACAAACATATTTCTGGTAGATTCCCATCTTTGTTTAAGGGGGAATGCCATCTGCACATCTTATGTAAAATGGATCAGAATATCACAAATGAACATGCAGCTTTCTATCCAGGCCTTACCAAGACACACTTTAACACACACCTACATGGGTCGCAAGAGTTGTCAAGGATAAGATCTCAAGTCTTAATTAATAGTAAGATTTGGGCACTCACTAAAAAGGATCAGGCAAAGATTGGTTGATTATGATTTACAGAGCACAATTATTATTCATTCTGAAGAGGTGGTAAGTTACCAAGAATAAGCAAGCACAATTTCACAGATCACCAGCAGCATCACATCACATTATCCTAGTCTGTTATACTGTATGTATGCCATGTATGATGTTTCTGGTTCCTTGTTTTATGTACTGGGGGTAAACTAATTTATTTGCTCAGTAACTAGGTTGTGACCATGGTGAACCTCACATGACATGAACATACATTCCTGTGCAGACATGCCAGTTAGATAAATGGCATCATATATCTTGGCATATGTTAAATTAATTATTTGGACAATGTTGTAACTACAGTATATACAGATGAATACTCTGTTTGGAACATAGAAGAAGGCAGCAGTAAGTAAGAGTGGCGATTTAGAAAAGAGACGTAAGTGCTATAATCCTTAACCCAAAATTAATCAACCACCTTTTTCTCGGAATATTTGATACTGACAGTTTTCTTCTGGAGGCAAAGTTGTATTAAACTGAAATTCCAATCTTATCCCTCTGTATTTTTGTTTATCACTTTTTGTGATTGTCAACAAAAATGAAAGTAAAATATAAATTCAAATCTTAAGATTTGACTTAAGACAGAAAAATGTTCCATAATCAGACTTTTACATTCATGCAAGTGATGGTGATTCATGCACCCAATACATTCTCAACAGGGCAATAGTTTTGAGAAACTCTTGAGAACGTATTGAAGTTTTCCCCCCCAAAAAAAGTTGTAAGCAGAGAAATTGGCCATAGTACAATCCAGGGTACCACATATGCTGACACTTGTTAACATTTTTTTGCAAATGTACCATTGAATACATTTTTGACTGAGGGGAACAATAATTTAGGAGTGTGCTAGTTGACCAGGAGTGTAAAAAGATGTTTTAAATACAAGTAGTAGTAAGAGACTTCAGATCACAAACAATCTGTCCTGTCTTAGTTAAAGACTCGGCTTGTTTGGGAACTTCATTTACCACCACCAATAGATAATGTGCTTCTAAGACTATGCTAAAGACTATTTTTTGAGCATAGTGTTTGTTTAATTTACCTGTATCATGTGATAGTTCTAATGGGCTGTGTTTAGTGCATGCATAAGTCTGTGCATGTTAATATGACATTTGGAATTTATGTGTGTGTAAGCCTCTCTTATCTGTGCTGCACAAGTCTATATGCTGAACCAGCAGCGGGCAGAAGCCTCTTCAGGCATTTCAGATGGGTCTTGTATTGTCAGCATCCATAAAGACGACAAGGGAGCCTGTATATTGGTTGCATGGTCTGCTGCCATGTGTCATATGTTTCTTTAGGGCCTGTCTAAGGACACAAGGGGACAGGATCTGAATCAGCTCTTGGACTAAAGGCAGTTTAGGCCCAACAGGCTCATTGTAATAGCAAATAAAGTCAGTAGAGGCCTTGTTGGTACAGGAAAGCCAGCCACCCATTGTCCCTGTCCTCTCTTTCTGCACTAAGCCTGGTACCGACCAAGGCTGGGCCCACACCCGTTAAATAAGCAGAGGCCTTGTTTAATGGTCATTACTGTTGTGCTCAGTCTGATCATTATACTGAATAGATGTGTCCCATTCTGTGTAGGGGCCAAGCAAGGAAGATGCAATAAATTACACAGAACAGTGAGTACTCTCTGTCCATGGCTAATATAAGTCATTTTATAAGTTTGATCTTTGCCCTGGTTCATCAGACCAGGGCCCATTTTGGCACATAGTCCTGTGCTATTACAAGCCAATTATGGACATATGATCCATATTCATAACAGACTCCAACAGACCCTTAATGAGTCATGTAGAATAAGGAAAGTCAATTGAAATGTGTGTGAGAGAAAGAAAGCTTTAAAAAGCTTTTTTTTTTGGCAAAGGAAAGCTTAAGGATGACAGAGTAAAGAGGCATGGCAGTAATCCTTAAAGCTACCTGAGAGGCTAGTTAACTCTGCATGACAGAAATGGTGCATTCTTTTTCATGGCTGGCTACAGGATCAAATAGTGTTGGCCTCCTAATTCCTCCATCCTCCTGCTTCACAAAAGTGTTATCCAGCTCCACTGATGGCAATTGGGCACTAGTATTGAAAAATGCAATATCATAAAAAAAAAATATCTAACAAAAACCATGCAGCAGACACATTGATCTTACAACTGAGAACAGGGCCACTAAATTTGTCAAGCGACAGATAATACCTGGAGGACAGAGCTTCATGCAGGAAGCTTTGGACGGCCTCCATGCCTTTCAATAGTAAGAAGACAGCAGGGTTGGTGCGGGAATGCAGGCAGGATGTTTCCTGCAGTAGGCTCGGGGAAGCTCTGAATATCAATAGTGACTAAGAAATCTCAGTGGTATGTCTGCACTGGTTGTCTTTTTGTGCTGTGCTTAATCAAGACCATGGAATATCTAAACACAATGAGTACAGGCCAACTTTTTTCTGTGAAGTATAAAAGTCTTAAATGTTTATTTCTCCTGTGCTTGCAGAATGGCCTCTGTGTGATGTGTAGGGTTCTCAATGTAATTAGACAGGGAAAAGGATCTGTTGTGGTTTAGACATCATGCCAACGACATAATACCTTTCATTACAGTTTCAGTGTCTGCATTTGTAGAATATATC
>JAPZDT010000005.1:11598056-11609824 GCA_029814675.1 Acanthurus coeruleus | reverse complement strand
TACATCAAACCGTCAGCGCATCGCAAGAAACGGCTCAAGTGTAACAGGGAAGACACTGTGATGTTTTTAAACTAAGATGCATCCATATAAATTTTGTCAAGATGTTAAAAATGCGTTTTTGTGGGATTTTCTAAACAGTCCTATGCAAAAATGAACTGTCTCCTAGACTTATGCAACAGCTCCTTTGAGCAAAACACACAGCACAATGCCTGCTCAGTTTTGGCTTCGTCTCTGTCTGCTCTTGAACTGATAAACACATGATATCAGAGTGAGGTGAAACTGTATTTCAAATGCAAACAACCAAGAAGCCACCATTTTTTTTTATCCTTAATCCAATCAGTTGTAGGAGCCAGGGATTAAATGCAGACTCCACACATGTGCACCCACTCTGAGGGAAAGAGCACAGACCTCTCTGACCAGTAAACACATTGGATGATGACAACACTATGCTTTATCCTTCTTGAAAATTGCACATTATTTATGTGGTTATTTTGTCAATGTCAATTCCAGCTGATAAAAAAAAATTCTTTAAAGTGGGTGGATCTATAAATGACAGTGACAGATGATTATCTTATTTATGGATATGCTTTAATTCATAAATACACACATAATATTGGGCTATTACTTAAAAAGCCTAAACTCTTGTTGTTTATATAGGTGGGAAATTGAGAAGGAAATTCTACCAAAATCTATGAAATTACATAGAAATTAAATGCTGCTGTAGAACTTTTAGCATTATCTTCTCACACTAAGCAAAGGCAGAATATATTTGAATGTGAAAGTAAAGAAACTGAGTAGGACACACAAATAAAAACACTTTTGGAAAATACTTTGTTAACTGAAAATGATTGCAAATAGGATATCAGTTCCAGCTCCAGTGCATGCTTTGAGTTTTATAGTAAGATATTTTTCTCTAAAATCTGATTTCTGGGCTTCAAATAAAAAAACAATTTAATGCTACAACGAGATCTCTTCAAACAGGAATCAAACATAAGTGAGAGGAATTTCTTATATTGTTGCTATCAGCCTAATTAAGTCATGATAAACAGTACAACAGAACAATTTAGCCATGAAAATGACAAGAAATAAAAATATGTACCTCCTGCTCTTACCAATGTAGAGATGTTGATCCAGAGGATAAGCAGACAAGAGAAAGAAAGCTGTTTTTAGAATGTTTTACATGCAGTGCGATGATTTAGTGAGATCAGCTATATATCCTATCAAAAAAAGATGATGCATGGGGGATCCTTTTGATTTACCGTGTTCATATCGATGCCGTTGGTGTAGGTCCAGGAGTGTTGGAAGTACTCCTCCAGCCTTTGCCTCAGTGGGTTGGGAATCTGGTGGAAGCGTATGAACTCCTTGACGCGTAACATCTGGGCATGATAGCGGGCCGTACCCGAGTACAACCTCTGGATGATGGCAGAGACGTTTCCAAAAATGCTGGCATACATGAGGGCTGAAACACAGACAACGATCAATAAATGAGATGAGCTCAATTCTCCAGACCGCTTTGCTTTTTTTATCGCCTTTTCCCACAGAGATACTCTGTTCACTTGAAAGATCGCTGCTATGACACAGAAAATCTCTTATTTAGGATCTGACTAAAAGAGGTTTGAGCCTTAAACAGTTTCAAAAGAAGCAGAATAAAGTTATGCGAAAAGAAGATAAAAAAATTCACAACATACTCACAGCCAATCAACATGACACAGATGGAAAAGATCTTCTCTGAGTTTGTGTTTGGGGAAACGTTTCCAAAGCCCACACTGGTCAGACTGCTGAAGGTGAAGTAAAGTGCTGTGACGTACTTGTCCTTGATAGACGGACCAGAGCTGGGATCGCTGTAGTTGTATCTCTTTCCTATGGACACGCCCAGATTGTCTAGCCAGCCAATCTTGTGCTCCAAGTAGGGCTTCTCCACATTCCCGATGGCGTACCATATACAGGCTAACCAGTGGGCAATGAGGGCGAAAATGCACATGAGCAGCATGAGGACGGCAGCACCGTACTCAGAGTAGCGGTCCAGCTTCCTGGCTACTCGCACCAATCGCAGGAGCCTAGCTGTCTTCAACAGGCCAATCAGAGTGGTAGTCTAAACAAAATGTACAGCAAGAATTTCAATGTTAATATATTGGAACACAATAACACCTGTTTCATTTCAGTATTGGACATAATCAAGTTACAGTGCTGTTTCTTGCATATTTACCACAGCAGTGTGTTCTGCTGGTGTTTCTTTGCTAACAACAAATCTAAACTTGTGTGACAAATCACAGGAGTCACTTCGCAGGCAGGTAATGGCTGTGCTGTGGCAACTCCCCACAGTTCTTTGGTCAAAGGCAAATGAATACAGAATTGAAGACAGCAGCAGTCTGCAGATAAATCCTCGTTTATTCAACACTGAAGAGGCAGCGGCACTCACTCAGTGGGTCCCTGGGAGTCTGTTTCTGTTTTTGTGTCATCAAGAAGAGTTTTAGCAACACTAACCACGACTCACGCTAGCCAGGTCGTTTTTCTACCTGACAATTACTGAATGACCTTTAAGTTAATGTCTGTACCCCAGAGAGACCCTCCTTCTTAAGCGCTCAGTTAATATTGTCTTTAATCTTGATTTTCTTGAGACAAATGAAAAACAAAACCAATTTGACTTTTGTCGTGACCCTTTTAGAGTCATTTGAATACACATAATACACGTAATTTCTGCCTTTGGGTTTCTCTCAATAGAAACAATAAAAACAAAGAAAGCAAAGTTTGATGATGTGGTAAGGTAGCAGGGGATCATGGGATTTGTTTACTTTTTTGCTAAACAACCACCATTGCTGATAAAAAATTATCTGACTGACTCAGGAAAAAATGCTTAGAAAGATAATATATTAAAATCTTATTGACATTATGTTTGGTCACATTTGCAATCGTCCTCTCTCACTCCCTGAGTGGTGTTACTCTGAAAGTTAGCCACAAAAACTAAACAAAACTGTTATCTTGAGTAAACTTGCAATTTGAACATTGTTAGAAACATCTGGGATAATTTAAGCACATGACTAAAGAAAATATACAACATAACATGGTTGTTTTTGGTTTTAATCTCAAAATTGGTGAGAATTGTCATTCATAGTTATACAGAGCTGAACCACAAAAGTGGGCTTTTGTGGAGAGACTAACATAACACATCTACAAATGTTGTTTTAAAAATGCACAACTAACTATGCTTTTGTTTGGCTTTATTGACCCCAAATCTCTTGGTGGCGATTGTGCCATCAGCAAGAATAAATGTTAAAAAAACAGAGTCGATAAAACCAGCTTCAAAGCTTTGTTTGTAACCTTTTTTCAGTATAACAGGGTATACTTACCTATTCTGTGAGCATTCTTTTCTCCTTCTCAACTATTCTGAGCCGGCCTCCTAAGTGGGTCTGAACAATATCTCTGAACATAAAATGTCGGAATTAACCAGGATCCTTTGCTCATGTTACTGCCAACTTGATCTCATTAATGTTTGGTTTGCTAATACTAAACTTACTAACTGACATGTGCTTTTGAACTGATCATAAAATAATCCTGCCTTAATGCTGGGTTTACAAATATCACTCACCTGACAAATAAACTTTGTAGAAAATCAAAAATGAAATATGAAAAACAAAGTATTAAGATTGGCCTTTAAAACCTCATATCGGCTAAACGAGACAAGGATGCTGCACTTTACAATCTAATGAAAGTTCAATTAAGTCTTAAAATGTACCTGCACAAGCAATTATGTAAGAGCGGCACAGCACCTCCCTCCCCCCCCCGCCGTTCCACTCTAATGGAAACTCTCTCTTAACATTTAGGGGGTTCAAGTCAGGACAAAACACTGAACTCCTATTTCTCACCATTCACAGTGAAACAGCTTGAAATAAATCCTTTGTATTTCTCTTTCTATAATCATTATTATAATGAAATCAAAACACTGCGTGGTGCCAATTTTGCATAATGCCTCTCACAGTATGTTAAATGTTCTGGCAGGACTCGGTTGTTTTGAAAGCAACAAGACATTGATTGAAATTTATTTCACATATANNNNCTGCTATAATCAAAAGGTTTACTTAAGCGCTTGTAGGTTAAAACCGTCTTATTAAGCTGCTAAATTAAATGAGCCTTGTGAAAACCATCTGCCACTGTCTCGGTTGCTTTTTTCTGAATGAGTGTGGTCGAGCGGCAATTTGCATGTTCAGTCTAAAAACTGTAAACACAAAGTTGAGAAGCTATAAATGCAAGTATCTGCATTTTATCACTGTTTATAGATCTGAAAGGCAGACAACTAGTTTTACTTTTGATTTAATTTTTAAAATAAAAATCAAGTTAATTGTAACAAACAGTCAGGGTCTGTATTGATTTCCTTGAGGCAAAAAATAATATGTTACAAATTAATGTGCAAATTAGCTGTTTTAGTGATTTGTTTGAAAGACTGTCACGTGACAGAAACAAGCGACCATTTTCTTTTGGATTTGTTGTCATTTACTGAACTGACTCAGCAGCAGCAGCAGCAGTGGCGGCGGCGGTGGAAAAGATGATTATGGTTTATAATCAGGAGCTTTTCTGGTGTAATGGAGTGCCTACAAAGCACGATAAAGCACTGAAGTGGATCCAGAGCCTGAGGGGACATATCCTACCAACAAACAAGCCAGCAGGCCTGGCAGCCAGCCTACCAATAGCCATCTCACATCTGCATGTAAGCTGTGCACACAGCCCTGTTGGCCTGCTTCTCACATAAATGCATCATTGATTGCCATTTGGTAAGCAATTAATCCGTGTAAATGGATTCTAGAATGAGGACCATTCAAAAAAAAAAGGAAAAAAAGAAAGAAAGAAAAAAAAGAAAAAACCAAACATGCAATTTAAAGTAATCCTTTCAGAGCCGAGACAGAAAGATTCGGGCTTTAAGTAGTGTCCCAGGGGCACAAGTCTGGACTAAGTAAATGGATATCAGTACAAGCATGGCTGGGCTGATGTGCAGTAAAGCTCCATGGAAGGAAAAAAAACAACAAGCAGGTGAAAAATAATATATACATTAGAAATAACATACCTCATCTGATCCTGAGCCAAAGATAAGAAGGTCAAAGGGGATTGCTGCCACCATGTCTATAAGGAACCAGCCTTTAAAGTAATGGATTGCTATCTTAGCCGGATCGCTGACCACCTCCTCGTTCTGGTTCACGTAAGTGGTCCTGAAGTTTATGAGGATGTCAATGATGAACATGATGTCCACAATCAAATCCACTACATTGAGAGGGCTGCAGGAGTATCCACATTCGCGTCTCTTCTGCTCCTCTTGGTCATTGAGAAGAAAGGCAGCAGAGTAGGGAGTGAGGATTGCCGTGTAGATGACCAGCAGCAGGATCAGCCAGTCCCACACAGCTTTGAAGGGGCTGTAGTGGAGGATGGTGAACTTGTCAATACGAGCTGTCTGGAGTTTGTACTCTGGCAGCACATCAGCTCCAAGCGACAGCACCTGGAAGAGTGTTAAAAAGGATGGTCAGAGAAGTCAGGGAAACCACTTGACTGCACTGCCGGGCCAAGTCTCTTGGCTGGAAAGGATCACTTGTAGAATGAAAGCTTTATTTTCCGTCACACCTCTAGACTTATGTTGATAGTTTTTTCTCTTTGTGGTACAAAAACAGTCACTTGGTTTACGTACACAGGTGCAATGGAGTGATACGTACAGTTTGATGAGGTCAAAGATGAGATTTCATTGGACCATGTCTTTGTTCCAGTATGCAGAAGAAGAATTGATTTACTAATGGCAGTGTGACAGACTCTGGCATGTTAGATGGCAGTTTGCTTCTCATAAGTCCTGCTTTGTCCAATTTTTCTGCAACTTCTTTGAACAGTTTGCCATTCTGCTTCCGTACATTTTAAGATATTTAAGTCATTAAGCTGATAAAGTATAAAGTTAGTCTTCTTGTCCTTCTGTAAATGCATAGATTTCACCCTTGAACCCGTCATGATGATAAATCTTGACTTTGCACCTTTTGACTTCTGAGTAAAAGGTTGAAGTAGGACAGAACAGAACGCCTGGGCCACTTTTAAAGCACAAACACACCTTGGTAAATTGACTTTCAAACACATTATTTAGGTATGTTACTCCAACTACTAAAATAAAATTTCATGTAAACCTGCTGAATGTGTACCGACCATCCTTCCAACAAGGTGATCAAAGGCACCATCAAGTGCTTTCCTCTTTTAATAATTATTGCAGAAGCCCACCAGGTAATTTCCCAGACTTCAAGGACCAATTTGACAGCAGCGGTGACACTCTAATGTAAGTGCTCTGCAGTCAAACAGTATTAGGTAAAAGCAGCCATTCTAGTATGACAACTAGATTGCCTATGTCCTGGCACCATGAATAATGTGACTTTCACTGACACATTTACAAGAGGTACACTCTGTACTCTGGGTAGAAAACCTTAAGTGCTTTACTGTAGAGGTGATAGAGTGGAAAAAAGCAGTGTAAACTTACAATGATGATATTTTTTAAAACATTTATTTCGCTAAGCAAACATTTGTTTTAATTTCTCCATGTGAATGAACTCCAACTAGATAGTAAATAATTCAGTGCGCTCTGGAAGGCCAAGCCGTCCCCTGTTTTTTGCTTTAATAAGCAGTGGCTGACAAAGAGAGAGGTCTCTCCTACGGCAGAAAATAGTGCAGGAGTGAGGATGAGGGCAGCAGGTCTTCCTATTCATTTGAGCACATTCTCCTATCCTCAACACATGAATTATAGATTTCCTCATGCTAGCAGTCAGGAAGTATATGCAGTGTTCACATCTCAGTGGGGACTCCAAGCTCAAGTATGCAAGGAAGGGAGGGCATTTGATCTTGATAATAGCTTGACTGAATGTATGGAAAAGAAAGCTCTTTGAAAGAGGTTTAAATATTTCTATACATTGTTTAAAAGGTTGCTGTATCTATGCTGTGTGTGGCTCTGTGGCTAACATGTCCCGGAGTACTGACGGTATTGTTTTTTGGTAGAGTGATCTACACATACAGCTAAGTTGACAGGGAAAATTGTCAGCACTGTGCATTTCTGCAAACCATGAATGCATTATATCTTAATGTTTTACATGTTTTTAGGATGTTTCTGCAGTAACAATCAGAGTAATGTAGTTCAGATTACATTTTTCCAGCTGATTTTATCACCAGGTATTGGAGAGGGTGGTGGTGGCATTACAGAAGATGAGACGGCTTCCAAGCAACAGACGACTGATAAAGACCACTTCGTTTCCCATTTTAATTGACAGAAACGTGTATTTTCAATGAAAGGTAGGGTCAGTGTCCAGCAACTGTGACAAGAGTGTGTACTGTGGGCATAAAATGATCTTTTTGTAACCTTGAACAAGTGTTTTTGTGACTAACCAGGCCTCAAATATAGTGTTGTCACAACACAAAATAGTAAAACTGAAACATGAATTGTCATTAAGGAAACTGTTTAAAGTTTAACGTTGTTTTCAGAAACACACAACGGCAACAACTATTTTTGCACTTGGGTTGGCAGTTTTTTAAATTTGCTGTGCATGGATATTTTATCCAGAGAGATAAACAAATATATCAGAATGATTCAAGTTATTCCACAGATATGGCCTGTGTATTCTGGCTCTGGTCAGATGAAACACAGATATTCATTAATTAATCAAAGTTTGCAACCAATTCCTGCACTCTTAGCTGTCCTTGGCATGCTGACATCGACTGTGCTTCTTGTTTTATCAACAGGAGATTTAGCTACAGATAGCCCTTGTTTCAGCCATATGACAGGAAGAAGTGTTATGAACCTGCATTTGGGGTTGCAAGTGAAAGGATAAATTTCTTTTAGGTGGCATCAATAGAGTGTCCTTTCTCTTCCTTTCCAAACAATAACCTTTGGTTGACGTTGATGAATAAGAATTTTATCCTATTTTCGCAGTATCATCCACACTTTCTCTGCAATAAAGAATGCCAAATTATCCATTCACTCTTGTCCCTAATGCCACCGTCGATCTCTGTCTGAGAACAATGAGATCACCAGCTGCTGTTTTTTCGCTTGAGAGCAAGAAATTTCACCCACAGAGTGTAACATGTGCTGTGTATCACACTAATCCACATTAGTATATATGTCAAAATTCCCCACTGCAGATGTCACAGGACGATGGGCTACTTGCACAAGCATGGTTCAATATCAAACAAAGTCAAAACTTCCTGACTCACCTGGGTGACTTTTTCCGTGACATTGTGAGTCCTGTCTTTGACCTTCGGTGCTATGATGGTTGCCTCAGACGTCGGCGGAGAGTGAGTCTTCTTATCAGTCCCTTCAGAGAAGTTGAGTGCAATCAGAGGGATCTTGTTGATGGTGCTATACTTGTTGATGTTCGAATCAGAGGTAGAGCCAAGCAGGCTGGACTTCACATGATTAAAAGGGCCTGGTGGTTGAGAACAAACAGCAGACATGTTAGTACCTTTTATAACCCAATTTTGTCTTGATTAACGTCACTAAGTTTGGACATTATTCCTACATAATATGTGACATATATCTATTGATAGGAGTTATAATAACCCAAGAGCTATTGCATTTAATATCTTAAAAATATGATATCAGTTTTTGGTTTTGCAAGCATGGACTTAACAAGACCAAAGACATATTTTACTCAATTTAATTATAAACATGTTTTAGGTGTTGGGTGACCTTACAGACGTAGCGCTCTATGTACTGCAGATGTATTGATGCAGCCAGCTGTGCAGAAGCAGCCTATGACACGTATATCATTGACTAAGGTTGTCTTGGTTGTCTTGTGTTGAAATCAACGGAAAATGGAAGAGTTATGGGGATTGGCTGGCTACTTTTTTTCTCTTTTTTCTTAGCTAGCTTGTATTATAGAAAACAGGGTCAGGTAGCAAAAACTGTACTTCACTGTGAACTAGAGCCATGTACAAAATAAGATGTACTTATGATTCATGCAGAGACATCTCTTTTCAGTTTTACTTGTTCCTAAAAGCAAAGTTTTTATCTGTGGTCACCACTGGTAAAATATGCATCAGCACGTGTTAACAGTGTGGCAGACTGAAGTCCATCTCTTACTAAAAATTTTTGAGAAATATCAGTTTTTCTATATTCCATTACCTAACACTATACTGGCATAAGGACAGGAATGCATAAATTTAGGATTTTCCCCCAGATTCTGGTTGTAATGGCTAGCATAGCCTAGCTTAGAGCAAAAGCTTGTTAGCAGAGCTACTATGCTATCATATAACACAAAGATACATTCATGCAGGTTAGTATAAAAGCAATGCTTCAACTGGTATATGAGAGCAGATACGTGGTTCACCATACTTGCTATGTAATTTGTAAATAGCCCAAAAATCACTACAATTGTGTAAATGTACAGCCATTTCACATAGTGAAGTGAGTCCTGCTGAAAAACAGCATAGACCAGCTTTGGTTAGTTGCTGGTTTTAACTGGTCTTTGCTGGTGCCAGGCTGGTTTAGACTGGACAAGTCTGGTAAACCATGTTGGTCTAAGCTGTTTCATTCAGCAGGGCAGTAACCTTTAACCTGCCAACCAAAAGTGGATCTGTGAAGAGCATTTATGCTGATTGCTTTGCTTGAAAGTCGTGCTCGAAAAGGCGATAAAATCATGGGCAGAAAAACATGATTACCTCTGATATGACTAATGTTGTCTAAAAGCAGCATTATGTGAACAGAGCAGATAAGGAAGAAACATTTCAATAACCCTCTACACATTTAATAAAAGAGAATAAGGGCAAAGACAGAAGTAAAGTCAAAACTGCAAAAACAATAACAGTGTCTATTAACATTAAAAGATCAAATCTGTGAACACTGTCCATAAGTGTCATATGTTTTATAATCTAAAGCAAACTCACTTATAATGTGCCCGCTGGGCTGCATTACTGCACTAAAGTAGGACCTACCTTCACTTGTATGACGATCCCTGAACGAGCTTTTGGAATTGGAGTATCCTTCAAATTCATGGACGGATGAGGCTCGCCTCATGCTGTTGATGCTGCCTCTGGGGAAGGTGTTTGACAGGGTGGTGGAGCTCTGGTGCGGCTCTGTCTGGTACAGATTTTCCCAGGGGAGTTTAGGGGATGAATGGTCAAGTGGTTCAGGACCGATGCTGGCCTGGGAAGAGTGGTGGCTCGAGCTTATGAGGCCTTGTGTGTCATTGGCCTCAACGGGACTGCAGAGGCTCTTGGTGGGGGAGGGGAAGTTCTCCAGGGCCACTGAGTCCTCATTCTCTTTGGGTGAGTCGACCATCACAGCATCTGGGTCCTCTTGTGGAAGAGATTGCTTGTTGGTATTCATGAGGCTCAAAGCGGCTTGGCGGAAGCGGAAAAATCTGCTCCTCCCTAAAAAAAAAAAATTTAGAAAATTATGAGAAAGCTTGTTGAGTTTTTAGTGCACAGCTCTGCAAAATAAAATCATCCAAAATTTATTAAATCTTTTTTTTTAATAAATGAACATTGAAATAACTCTCCTAAAACATATGAATGGAAATGGAATAGAAAATAAAGTAAAACTGTGTAAGTCTGTAAGTGAAAACTGATGAAACACTTAAATCAGTGTCCCATTTTCAGCAATTGCAAAGACAGTGGATCCACACTTGTTTACTTGCTAATCTGTTATCATAGAATTTATACCTTGTTCTTTGCTAAACTCCCTCTGGCATTTCTGAGACAAAACAAATATCAAAAAGTACAAGTACATCGAGGTCCAATGTTGAGAACAGAAGGTGCTGAAATATGTCCACTAATAAACCACAGAATTAGCCAATTTTGGCTCAGGTCTTGCAAGTGTGCAGGCCTCTGAGTACTTCTTCAGATTAATCTGTTATAAGATGTCGACACCGTATTTGTTCCCAGGCAGCTTAAAAATCATTTCATTAACTAAACTGAACTTTTGAAGCCCTATGTTAGAGGATCAGAACACTGTGCCATGAAAATGAAGACAAATCAAAAGAAATTTGGTTTTGCATTACTGTTACGTATCTCCCTTCAGTGCCCAAAAGCATGCGTGAGAAAGAGAGCAGATGGCAAAATAGATTTATATTACTTCATTGGTTTGAGACAAGAATCCTATGTTTCCTATCAAATGTTAATGACTTCTGGGGACAAAGTGAAAGTTTTGACTCATTAACAATAGAAAGAGAGTGAAAATGAACCCTGCCTCACTCGTGAGGCACCCATCCCTCAGCACCCTCCTCACACAGCATCACTGCCATCTGTTTCCATTCCCTGGCCAAATGTGCTGATGTTACAGCACAACTAAAGCAGCTAACAATAGAGCTGTGACACTCAACAAGTTTCCTGGAGAGGAACCTAATGACACCCTGTGTTGACGGACAAACTTCATGTCTCCTCTCTGCAGGGAGGCTGCGTCATGCCAACTATCGCTCAGGCTGAACGTTTATGTAACACCTAAATTACAAATTTAACTTTTGTTAAACATGCAGAACTTTTAATTCCTGCGGTGACACCACAAGTTTGCTTAAGGCAACAAACAAGTTTCACATCACCAGCAAGCCGGGGGGTGTAGGGTGAGCTGAGAGATATTCAGTCAGGTGCAATCCGCAACTTCACCACTAGATGTCACTAAATCCTACATACTGGACCTATATATATTTGCTATTTGACAAAAACTTCTTAAAGCTTTCCTGAAAAAGCTTAGCAGCAGCTCACAGTGCTGTTCCTCAGTTCCTCTGAGGTGGTTTCAAATCTACTCTCACTTTAATTGATGACACTCTGATGAC
>JAPZDT010000005.1:11521153-11531580 GCA_029814675.1 Acanthurus coeruleus | reverse complement strand
GTAACTTTTGTGCACTCTGTAAAAATGCTGCCACTCATCTTATGATTGGAGTTTATATTTATAATTATATAATACAGATAATGTGGAACATACAGAAAAACAACATATTATTGTTAGCAAGCTTTCTAGCTCCTTCTGCTGCTGTGTAGCTCCTTTGCTAATGTATGGATGTTCTGTGTTTATCCTAATACAGGCTTGGAAGAGTTTAAGCATCCAAACCGGGTGACCAGTAATCAAAACACACACTTTTACAATAAAAAAAGACCAAGAAAAACATGTGCAATAGGCAAGAAACATGAGGGGACCTCCTTTGAAAAACAAACACAAGGTCCTATAAGTGCCTCAGCAGTATTTTACGCCTACACCTACAGTGCTATCTACTTCAGTGGCATTTTTCATTGTGCGAGTGCTTTGCTTTTCTTACTGCTCAGAGGACGTAATACATTCAGTAACATTTTCACTTGCCAATTCAGCTGTCAGTCCCCCTCTATCATTGCCAAAAAACGTTGCATGATAAATGGCAGCCAGCACTGATTAATAGCACTGTAAACGCAACAGTTTAAGTGTGAAAATGACAACAAAGTAAAAATTACAGTGGTTTATACAGTGAGACCAGCCTTCGAGACATGTTCTTAAAAAGGAATGCCACTCAATTCATGAATGTGACCGTAATGGCCTGACACAGTTAAACCCATTCATCTGTAAACTTTGTTTTAAAATAATGGAATCGGTTTTAAGCCAGGAAATGAGTCCCAAACAGCACCGCAAATACTTAAACATTTAGATTTTCCATTTGACATCACAGATTCAGGGGCCAAACAAGCACATCTAAGCAATATCCACTGGTGAATGGTAGCTAATACAAACCACATTGTCCTAAGGCAGAGGCATAGTGTATCCCAAACCTGGTATTCAGTGGTATTCCCCTTTAAGTGCATTATGTGGCGAGAAACAGGGTTCTTGGGAGTCATCAAAATGTAAAGCTAATAGATTTTGCACATAACAAAATACTGTTTGGTGTTCTATCAAATGGTTTTCTCATCAAACAGGCAGAATAGGTGCTGACACTTTGCTGTCCTTACAAATTTGTCTTTCAGAGATAACTAACAAACTGAGGTAGAAAGGAACTTAGGCAATACATAATCCTTAGGTTTCATTAATGATAAAACGGCAGCAGGATGGAATGAAATAGCTCGGGGCAGTTGTCTTCCTCAACCCCAAGATGTTTGTCTGCACCTTTCAAATTTCTCTCTGTTCTGCATCACCACAAGCTAAAGTAAATAAGGTAAAAAAAAAAAAACCCAAACGAATGACTTTTGGTCTCGTAAATAAACCAGAAATACTCTCATACATTCATTGTAGGAACCTTCTCATTTCATTTTGAGCTTTTTGAGGTATTATAAAGCCTTACATGGTTTGATGATGGAGTTTCAAATGCAAGCCAAATGCTCTTGTAGTGTGTAGTGCTTCGACACAAGCTTATGAGGTACTTTACATATCATTATCACTTTCCTGAGTTTCAAATAGAGAACATCAAAAGAAATAATGGTAGGATTTTACATTTGTGTGAAACACTGTAAATTACTTCTATAACAATACTTTAACAGAAATTTCATGGTCATTTATTGTCTTGATTGAATCACATTGTCAAATATTTTTTGTTTCTGTAATTTAAGCTATAGTGGAGAGGCTAGTACAGCAACCAAATTCACCTTAAGTCTGCTAGAAAACAAACTGCCTTATTCCAGCAAAAAAAAAAAGTTTATAATTCAAGAACTACACATACGTAAAACCCTGTGTAACATAATGAAGCCCAACTTTAATTATGCCAATAAGTTTAATTTAGCTCAAATTAACCACAACTGTTCACAGAGAGCACGAAACAGACACGGCTGTAAAACACTGATCTGATGAAAAAGAGAAAGCAAGTTTTTTTTATCTTATTTTAAAGCTGTTTTATATTAGCACATGTCACCAATGAAGAGTGTGGAAAAAAAAAACTTAAACAGCACCACCTCAGGCACTTGATAGCAACTAAATCTCAAGATCAGCAGAATAGTATGTATATATATATTTATATATATATATTTATATATATATGTATGTATATACAAAAATGGGGGGAATTTTTTCCAAGTCATTTAAGTATTAGTGAGCACATGGTGTCAGTCACATAAAGCATTTAATTAATTTATACCAATGTATGATGTCCAGACTGTCATCATCTGTCTAAAGCCTTAAAGAAAGTCTTCACTGCTGTATATGTTCATATCACCATTGTTTTTTGTATCTTTTGTTCACTGAAGGCCAAACATTTGCCTGCAATAAACTACTTTAAGGAAACTGTATTGGATGAGTCTCTTTCATTGACTGCAACCAAACATTTTGTTCCACTCAGTGTACATGTCAAGTTCTTTTTGTGATATGCTAGGCTGGAATTTGCAAAATACATTGTCAAAGTCTTGATAAGAGACTGGTCTCATCTGAGTGGGATGAATGGTTGCTAGGTCAGTACCAGGAATGCCATGGAGAGGACCTACCACAGCCTCTTGGACCAGCTGGGCCACGTCCAGTCCCGAAAAGCCCTCTGTCCTTTGAACCAACAGTGACATCTCTTTATCACTAAGACAGTAGTTGTGCTGTGAGAGCAGTTGGCTGATTATCTGGTGTCGTGCTGTCCCATCGGGCAAGGGGATGAGCAGTCGCTTGGTAAAGTACCTCCGTAGGGACTCTGGGATCTCTTCAGGCTTATTGGTGGAGCAGACCACGAGGATATGGTCCTCAGTAGAGGTCAGAATACTGTCAAGCTGCATGAGGAGCTCAGCCTTGAGGCGATTCACTGGACTCTCCTCACTGAGCTGGGCTGACAGCAGCAGGTCAACCTCTCGGATGAACACCACAGCTGGTTGGCGACACCGGGCCACCAGGAAAGAAGCCTGGATGATTTTGTCCCCTTCCCCTAGCCACTTGGTCACCAGAGCTGAGCTGCTGAGTCGCAAGAAGGCGGCCCCCAGTTGGCTGGCCATGCAGTGGGCCAGCAGCGTTCTACCGGTTCCCTGAGGTCCAAATAAAAGGAGGCTCCGAGGTAATGAGGCAAGTCCACTAAACATATCTGGCCTTAAAATGGGCCACAGTATCTCCTCTTTGATGGCTGCTTTGGCCATATCCAGACCCGCAATGTCGCTCCAGTCCACTGGAGGGCCCTGCTGAAGGATTTCCGTGGTCACCATCTCCACCAGGTTTGAGTCGCTGTTCTTCAGTTGTTCCTCTGCAGCATGGATGGACGAGGTAGCCGTACCAATCTCAGGTCCTGTTAGAGAGTGAGAGAGGTGCTGTCTGTGCTCTTCAGTTTGCTCGCTCATGATGGGGGATCCAAACTTGCTGTAGGGCTCACCAGTTCTGAGATCACCCACAGAGCTTTTGGTTGATCCATAGGATGGAGGAGTTAGTGCTCTGCCAGAGTGTACGATAAATTTTCTTTGCTGATCAGAAGACATTGGCTGTTTGGTTGGCTTGAACGCTAAAGATGCTTCAGGGTTCCTGTCAAAGCCATTGCCCCTGTTTGAGTCTGAGACACTGCTGTCCGGTATTCTGTACATTGGGCTTTGTGAAGAGCGCTGTTGGTTGTAGTTGAAGTTACCAAAGCTAGACTCCATATCTCCATGGCCACTCATGTAGAAAGCTTTCCGTTTTAATGAGTTGGATGTGCTGCCGTTCAAAGGTGTTGGTGCAATTGGTGTATGATTATGGGACTGGTAGGTGTAGCTGGGCAGTGTGGAGGGAGGAATTGGTGTAGGAGCTGCAATACCGGACGGTAGATAAGCAGAAGGAGGAGGTGCTCCCCCAGGGCTATAACCAGGGCCAACAGCAGTCTGGGAAGGGTACCCTGTTGGAGGATAATTATAGTTGGGAAGGTTTGGAGACCCAGCGTTGTAGCTCGGCACTAAGGTAGGGGGAGGAGGCGGGGGTGGAGGTTGTAAGAGCCCAGCACTGTGCAAAGGAGAGGGATGTGGAGAGGGGAGGGCTGGCGTACTCTGGCCGCTGTAGCTAGAATGCAGGTAGGTGCCGTTGTAGCTGGCAGTATATTCCTGAGAGGGGAGGCCCGAGTGGAGAGTAGTGGCTGTGTGGCTCCCACAGTTACTGCTGGAATAGCTAGGCTCAGACAAGCTGCCGGCCACCCCCGGGGAGCTGCCTATGCTAGCCGACACATCTGTAGGGGGTAGGGCAGCTGTCATTCCAGCTTTGCTCACAGATATAACATCTGGAGCACAGTTCATTGGGTAAATCCCCTCCTGCCAGGACTCATTCTCTGACTTTCGTCCATTCATGAGTCCACTGGTGCTATCAGAGTAGGAACACAGCAGGGCTCTTTCATTTGGGCCCTCTAGGATCCCAGAGTACTTCTCCGCATATTTCTTAAGCAGATTGGAGGCAGTCAGTGCAGAGATGTCATCATTTGCCCACGCATACTGATACGTTCTCTGTAAGTGCCCCCGGTAGGCCTCTACTTTGTGTGCTGGCGAGCGGGTGGTGGATGAGATGTCAAAGTGTTGCTCTGCCCATTGTGTGTGCTCTGGGGTCCACTGCATCTTTAGACCTAGATATTCCGTATAAGGGAGAAAATGTCAAAGTAAGCATTAAATCATGGTTAAAAATAATCATGAAGAATAATATTCCAGTATTTCTATAATAACCAAACAGAAAATAGACAATAGACAAATAGACAAAAGCAAGAGTTTTTTTTATAGGATATTACGGAAAATGTTTTAAATACAGTTTATGAACCAGAATGTCCAGACGTCACCCATTTGAAAACCAGACAACACTGACTGAACACACATGCTCAGTATGAGGATGCGGGACCCAACACCTGGTTAGTGTGGTATAATCCACCCAACACAGAGCAGAATGACACAGACATCGCGGGTCAGTCTATAATCCAACTCTCATCTGAGACAGTTTCAAATCTGCTTGGAGGAGAGCAGCAAAGCAATCTTCCTTGGCAGCGCTCTGTTGCTTTCATCACACGAGCCCCTCAGCCCAGCATGAATTACGTCCACATCCAGTCTGCCTACTGCTTCCTAGTCCACAGAGTGAGGGAGGAAAGGAGAAAAAAAACATGCTTTGCTTGTCTTTTTCTTTTCAGCCTCTCTTAGCCTCTCTGTATGGCCCCTAAGGGTTTGAATGACATAAATAATCAAGTTAAATCCTAAAGTCAATCTGCAAATAAAAGTTTTTACACATGCTGTCATCTTTTAATCTGCTTGGGATTAACAGAAGATGTACTATACCCCCAAAGGATATGGACTATTAGAGAGGATACAGCTCAAAACAATCAGAGATAGTGTGCAGAGCTTCACACATCTTAAATCAACACTAATCTGACCAAAAGCTACAAGAAGATATGAGAGGAGATGCATTTAACCAAACTTTTCCTGCCTGTTATGATGGTCCATGCCCTAAGCAGGTTCTGCAATGCTTTACTTTATACTAGATTGTGTTAAGTCTATATTACAGGACTTAGGCAACAAACAGCCATTGTCCAGATGCAGACTACAAACGCAGTGTTTGTCTGTAGATTTCCTTCTGACTCCCTCCCAGCTATTTGCCCACCCGCCACACCAGACACCAGGAGCTAATTAGCAGGATGATGCTGCACTAATTGTGTTAATTTACAAGGTTTTAGTCAAAGAGATCCATGCTATGGCTCACATGGCTGTCAACCATCCAAGCTAATGATTAAGAAAAAAAGAGCTTAAGGCATAAAGCCCAGGCAGACAAATATGGTTAGCATACTGTGCCGGAACAGAGAGGTTCATGAACCTATGAACAGAAAATACGATTTATTATCACAGGGAGAGTGAAAAAGATAACAAAGATAGTGTTGTTTGGTGTAAATCAAAACCTAAAATGCTTGAAATGTGCATTAACTGAAGAAAATGTATGAATGACAGTGATGAGAGTACCACAAATTTGTGACTTTTGCTTTAGGCTAATGTGCGTCTCCATTCACTGACGTTTTTTATTCACAACACTCTGGATCAGCTGTTTTATTGGGTGTGTGTGCAATGCAGAGGTAAGACTTCTAAGGGCGAATTTATTGTATTTTTCCACTTGTTATTTCTGCACTAACATACCAATTTAACAAAGTGTCGATTGTGATTTTTTTCCACATTATTGCTAAGAAAACATTCCCTTGAAAATAAACAAAACAGTATTTAGGCCATAGCATGTAGCACTGTGTTGTCTGCCAAAAATCTCCAGCCACTCACGGGATTTTCTGACACTGCAGTGAAAGTATCAGGATAATGGTTTTTGTAAAATCATTGAGCAGAGTTCATTAACACTCAAGGCACATTTTGTCAATAACAGCTTATTGAGTGAAATTCCCCTATTACTGTTAATCCTCTCTGAACAATGTGCCACTTTGGACAATCAAAGAAGTGCTACTCGCAAAGTGTACTTGAGATCTCAGAGCATCAGGTATTTCATAAAATGGAAACTATCCAAGATGATTATATAAATACAGCGCACTGCTAAAAACAGCCTGAGAAAGACTTTCACTTTTTTTAAAATAACTCAAACCTGACATTTGGATTTGTGTAACAAGGTCTTTTTTCTTCTACGGGGGAGAAAAGTCTGTTCTATTAAAAAGAACCTACACAGAGAAAAATATAAAGATAGATGTTAAATAACCAAACACTTTTAGTATCACATACAATAGAAGTAACATAATGAAACTGTCATCATAACGTGCTGTTGTGTGTGAGTGCGAAATGATTCAGTCCATCATCCAGTTTCTTTTAATAAGACACTTATGAAGCACAATATTTAAACCAGAATCAGACTTTTTGGTTTAGACAAAGGTTATTGGAACGGACAGTAAATGCATCCACACACAAATGAACACAAAAACACACATAAGCTGACACATATGCACCCACACGGACAGACACACACGGACACACACTACATTAGCATAATGATCTTGTACTTTGGTATTACGTTAAAACGTTGTCCTTTATTCCACCTGCCTGGAAATTCAAATACAACATCCACAGGTTCCTTTGTCTTTCTTTGAAATGGTATAATTACAGAGCGCTCCATTAGTGGAATGTTTTCAGATAGCCTCGGGGCTCGAGCTCAAATTCCACTGATCAGCCGCCAACAAATACAGCCTTTGTTAGACTAATGTGTTTGTCAATTCATAGATCTGAATAATCCTCTATAGTAAATGTGAGATGATGGTAGTTTCAGAAAAGAATCATTTTTTAGTCCAACTTTTGTTTAGTGTTTGGTGTTATCTTAAAGGTTGGTTCAGATCTAAATGATCTAACCTGATGAGTTTGAGATTAATTTAAAAGAAACACATTTGTCTTGCGCAAAATTCTTTAGAAGCATCACTGCAATTAAGTCCTGCCAAATAAAATTATATATGTATTTTGATTTAAAGACAAGCACGCTTTCATTAAAGACAAGAGGACCAGGTGCAGCCAAAACACATTTAACATGTGATGTTACGGTGTTATGCTACCCCATGGTGTTTAATTTCTGGTTCAATGATCATCATCGATGAAACAGAGATGCTGACCTTTTTGGGAACTATTAATCTGGTAGCCTAGGCCGTTTTTAAGCAAACAAGAGCAGGTCTCCACTCTGTCCATCCAATTTCCCAGTGAGTAAATTGGACCGCCGCTTGCACAATTCTCTATTCATTACTGTGCTGCTGAAAGGAAACAGAGAGGTGGCAGAGCGGTTTTCTTTTTCGTGCGTGAGTGTGTGTGTGTGTGAGGGAGAGAAAGAGAAAGAGAGAGAGCAAAATGCCTTCCAGGAGGATTCCCAAGCATAAAGAGCTGGACTTTCCTTCCTCTCTTTTTGGTTTGGGGGGAGGGGAAGGCGGGAGGGTTGAGGGAGAGGGAAGTGAAAGCTGTCGTAATTGAAACGTGGCCTAATCAGACTCATTACCATTTTTACCAATTTGCACCACCAAAGATGCTTATTAGGTAACTGTGTTTAATAAGCTGCTCTTTAGAAAACTAACTGTAATGAGCTCTTTAAAGTCAGACTTGAGCGTGATTATGCACTGGAAGTGTTTTGCAGAGCCAAAGCAGACTGGTACATTTAGTCATGTACAATGTCATAATTAAGCTGCACAAACTCTGCACTTCACACCACACAATAGTCCCAGCTGAGGCAGTAGACATGCTGAAAAGTATTTATAATTACTGATCATTACAACCCTGGGATTTTCATTGCTGGATGTAAACATAATTATGGGAGCTTTTGCTTTTATTCTGCACACACAGACCACTCTACTTGACAAGCGTGCAAATATTGCAGACAGACAGTAATTACGTTTATAAATAAAAACAAGCTCATATTCATATTCAAATTCACTGCAGATATTCTAAGTAGGGGTGGGGCAAAACATTCAAATACAATGTGAAATGGTAATCGGCACGGCTACTGAGTCCCATTCATCTCACATATCAAGTTAAGACTATTTAAACTCGATTTAGAGCTCCATGTGGCAGCAATTTCGATCTTTAGACGGCAGGGTGCCATTTAACCTCTCATTTAGAAAAGACATGCCTTCCTCAGTCACTGTCTTTTCCAGAGCTACTGCCCATACATTTCACAGTCTGACCACCCATGGCAGCAAATTACTAGGACTCCATGCTATCAAAGTCCACCAATCCCTGTGGATTCTTTACTAATCCGAACATAAAAGGCAGAACATGACTGTATGCACTTTCAGTTTGTTTATTGTAGTTGGCCTGCTTGGCAAGCAGACAACTTCCTGTGACAGGAACTCACTTTGTAATCATGTTAATACTCAGGATCACACATGAAGCAAAGGTAGCGAACATTTTACTTACACAGATTTGTTATTTGTTATGCTACATTGCTTATCAGCAAGCAGTCTTATGGTAACTTAAGGGATAGTTTGGCCTTGTGCGCTCTGATTAATTTGGCATGCAGTTACCACACCAGTCATTATTGGTTCTAATGAAAACTCGACTCCTGGTATTTGCCCCTGGTACAATTTGCCACTGTTTTGAAAAAACAAAACAACGGGAGTAACGCTGACGAATTTTCTGTTAAAATAAGTACCGTGTGGTGAATCAAATTTATGCTGATGTGAGGAGGGTTGAGGATTTTAATAAGTAACTAATAAATATTCTTCAGTGAGTCAACTTCGGCATGCTGCTACAAGCAGGCAACCTAGAGGAAACATTCTAACCTTCCAGTATTTATCACGACGTACAACTATTTTCCATTAAAAACAATGTTTCTTTAAGAGATCTTCTGTATCTGGATCATCAAATAATTAAACACTCCAGTTTATCTGTGCTTGTTAGTCTGTGTTTATGTGTGTTTATACAAGCAGTAGCATATGAATGTAAGACATGCTGCATTTCTGAACAGTGAGCTTATTGTTTTAGATTTTATGATTATAACCTAGTGATCAGAATTAAAAAGATGCAGCTATCATAACAGTCACTGTCTGGCCCCGATGGCCTCAGTGCTTCTGATCAGCATTAATAAGCCTGTTTTCAAGTTGTTTGCTCAATTAAACATCAAACACTTCTGCTCCACTGTTTTCATCCAGCAACATTACCCTTACATACTGCACAGAGGCGTAAGACAAAAGTCACAAGGCAACATAACACTTAACACTCAAAAAGTCTTTTTTTTAACGAGTAATTGTTTGTTTTTATCACAACCATGATAGCCCAACAATGGATGTGTATGAACCAGTGCGACAGAGTACAGATAACAGCAGATGGGATTGAGGAGGATGGTTTTTGTGGCTGTTTGATGATAGCTCTATGACTGACTAGAAATCAGTCTGGCTGTTAAACCGACCCATTAATTCATTAGCTCTCCGTCCTTCTCTATACAGCTGCAACCAAACTGAATGTCATTCTGACTGGAAAACGATTCACGTTTTCACCTCTATTTAAGTATTAATCCACGGCGTATAATACCTGTTTTATCTGCAGTTGCAGTAAATGTGCTCCTGCAGCTTAAGCTGTACATGTCTTGTGTTTGTGTAATATACACAGTTGGTTAAGTTGGTTATGTAAAATCAACAAGAAAGCTGGCTCCTTTTACGGTCAGTCTAAAATCCTAAAACTGTATTAATCTACAGAGGAGTATGTTATTTTAACAGCTGCTGTAGGAGCTTGTACCAGAAATCAAACTGTTTGCTGGCACGGGGCTGCTGATGATTTGAATAATTCATCTAAAATGTAATGAGAAGATGTAAATGTTCCAACTCAGCCATCATTTCATAATTTGACTGTACAAATGCCCACTTTGGATTTTAAATGTCTTTAAAAGAGGGAAGCATAATATATATATCTGTGAACTGTCTCAGTGTTTTTATTTAAAGTTATGAGTGTGGTGTGCACACTAGTGTT
>JAPZDT010000005.1:10619788-10630800 GCA_029814675.1 Acanthurus coeruleus | reverse complement strand
AAGATAAGTTGGTATTAGTGTGTAGCTTCTCACTGTGGGCAACATTTCACACTTTTGAGATGAACTGTTAAAAAACTTTACCTCACAATTTATGTAGTATTGGTTGACAGGCAGGACCATTTTACGCTAGAATGGGATATTCTTACTCTGAAATAACATTTAACTCAAACCAAAATTCAGTCGTATTCTTGAAACAATATGGTTTACACTCAGTTGTCAGTTTGTTATGTGAACATAAGCCAAAACGAATGCAATACAACACAACAGCCCTGCAATAAATCACATGTTTAGTAAAGTTTGTTGAATTACATAGTTGTACTATATTTAGTATTTAGAGCAGGGGTTTCCACATTTTTCCATGCCAAGGCTCCTTCAAACAACATTAGTTTATAGCCAGGGACCCTTTTTCGCAAGATGTCTTTAAAAACCCATTGACAACACTACTAAAAATGTTAAAAAGTGCTAAAAGCAGTAAATTCATATATACAGCCTCATACCTCCTAGTTTTACTCAGTCAGCAGTTTATTGGATTTTTGCAGCTGTGGAGTGAGGATCATTAGGTCTTTTTCTTTTAATAACTTGTCCATTTTTTGTGGGTTAGCACAAGCTAGATGCTATAACGCAAGATAGCTGGCTAAATTTGAGAGCACCTACATGGCGGACCAGACTATACCTGGTCAACACTTATGATATTATAAATTACATTTTGAGTGGCAGGCAAGTAGAAAAGTGTCTGGCATAGGAAATAAGTTTAGAAAATATTATTATGCAAAGTATAATTTATAATGAAGTTATGATGATAGAATACCGTTATTTTTAGCGTTTTTCCCTTTTTCTCAAATTGATGAGGCCCCTTGGTGCCCATTGGTATCCCTCACTCTGAAAAACCATGGACTCAGTGAAGCCTCACTGGTGCAGCCTGGGTAGGGTGGACTAAATGTTAGAAACACCTCCCAGTGAGTAGCAAAGTTTAGTTCAACAGTAACACAAACTAGAGCCTCTGAAAGGACAATCAAGTCTAAAACTCTAAAACATCTGAACTTTTCCTAACTACATTTTATTGAAAATTTGAGCTTATCATAACATATACATCAGTGTAATCATATATACCTTCATACTGTCACACATTAACACAGTCAAAGAAAATAAGATGAACAATGACAATAACAACAATGATAATAATAACAGATTTGAAATTACAACATCAGAACTTTAATTCATTTATGAGTTATTATTGTGCAATTTTGTATGAAACTTCATTGGTTTAAACATCCTGAAAATCTGGAGCTAAGCCTTCAATCGTTTATCTCTAAAAAAGAGTCGGAAATGACATCTTCAGATAGTTAGTTGACACATTTCTAAATACCCCTTTTAAAACACTGAGCATCACGTGATGTTTAATGCAACTGAATACGCGATATTTTGCAGAAAACTGTTGCCATTTTTTAAAATCAAAACAAAGTAAGTCACGCTCTTTCTCCGCACTAACAGAGCATCATCACTTTTACAGGCTTCACGGTCATTTTCCGGTGCATTTTGCGCGAGTGAAGCCTCGTTACTCCGGGTGGTGCCGCTCCTGATCAGGTAGCGCCGAGCGGCAGCAGCAGGGGCAGCAGGGGCAGTATCGATTGTCAGCGGTGACTGAGTGGAGGCAGATGAAGTGCTGCTGCTGTTGGTCCAACCCTCTCCACCACCGCAGCATCACCACCTCCATCAGCAGCAGCAGCAGCAGGATCTCAAGATGGTCGCAGCGCACACTTCATCACATTCGTCGGAATCTGCCGAGTGGATTATTTGTCTGGATAAAAGGTAATGCACTGACACTTTGTCCCTGCGCACAGCAACTCATATTAGGCCACTGAGCAAGCGACGAATGACGGAATATTAACACAGGTTTTGATTTCTCCCCGGAGCTTGGGCGTTGTGTTACAGCTGCAGAATTAAAACACTGGTGTCGTCTTCATAGTTTTAATTTCCCAACGGGATTTTGACTCCTCGAAAGCGCCATGTGTGAGGTCACTCCTCTCATTATCAGGCAAGAAGAAACCAAAAAATGACCAGTGAGATATAAACTTTAAGATCAATCTGAGCAACAAGGTTACTAACTTTAGACAGGCGTGTGATGTGCTGTTAAAGGGGTTCAGCCTTTTTGCCCCACTCATCACTGAGAGTCTGTGTGTCTCCTGAACACACCTTCCAGCTGTTTAATCTACTCATTGTGATTGCTGTTAACATTCAGGACAAATAGTGATGATACATATCTAAAATTGCCCACTAGATGAACTCAGCTTTGGACTTAGCTCAGCCCCACATCACCTGATGAATATGTGAAACTACTGCATGCACATCTGTCGTAAGAGATAAAACACCCAACGGCCTCAAGGGACTGCTTTAAAAGTGATTAAATATCAAGACCTGACTTTGATCCAAAGAGAGCTATAAAAAGCTGATCATTTGATTTCTGAAATTTATGAATCATCATCATTCTGCATCATTACTGATGGGTGCGATGTAATAAGCACATCTATCATTCAAGGCAAAGAGCTGCAGTGTATTAGATATGCACAAAAAATGATTCAATCCACTGTGAGTACTTTTTGCCAAATCTCACACTGTGAATTTAAACTTACACACACACTCAAAAACAAGTGGAAGTAAACACATATGTTCACTACAGTGCTGTAGGTACTAAAAAGGCAAGGATGTGATGCTCAGCCCAGGTGTAATTGCACCATTCAGAGACACAGAATGAGGAGGGTTAAAAAAAGGGGCATCAGACAAAGAAAGGGTCCAAAGTGCATCAGCTATAAACAGTAAAGTGACGCAGTTTGCAGGGTGTGTTTGCACAGTAACAGGCCTATCCCTCAGGTTGAAGAAGACACCTGCGTCGCTCAAATCAAATGGCTTTTGTATGACTCACCTTTTCCTAGCAAATACCTGTAACATGCATGCTTCATCGTGTTGTTCTGCTGCAACGAAGCGCGAGCCAGGTGATAAACATGTGCACTATGTTTCCATGCGTATCCTCACCATGCTTAAAAAGTACTTTGTTGGACTTCTTCACTACATTCGATGCAAAAGATAACTGAACACAAAAAGAGAAAACACATGTCGCATATTTCATGAATAAACTGTGTGTATTCACAGTTGAATGCGTAGCTTTAAGATGCAGGAATATGACATTTCACTCATTAAGATTTGAAGTCTCATGCTCTTTTATCATTTGTATTGTGAAAAGCTGCATCATGATGGAAACATTTTGTCCTCACTTTGACTCCAAATCACCACCTTTTGAAAGCTGTTTTTTGTTTACTTGTTTTTTTCCCAGTAGACACCTTGGCTTCAAACTCAGACTCCCACACATTTCTCCTTTGGCTTGTTGTTCTCTCAGGGACTCTCTCACACGAGGTGCTATCCTACAGTAAAGTCAGAGAGATACCAGTATAGAGACGTGACCACTGTTAGTTAAAAGGTTGTCATGGATTACTTGACTATGCTGTTGCCTGGTGAGAGCACTTTTATTGTAGTGCGACACAGTGGATAACACAGTGACAATAAATAATCTTTAGAGCTGCAGTAAGCCAGAGGATTGTTGCAGCGGCAGAGCAAGCATATGTTTTGATTCCTGAATTATTGATACTGTTTGGTTTCATCTTTTTAGAAGATGGATAAGGATGCAAAGGTGATGTTAGCTACAGTACAGCCACCCACATGTTACATCAGAGGCTCCGGATTTAGTTGAACAAATTTGGGGCAGTGTATTGCAGGCAACAGAGGAGTGAGAGGGATCAAACACACTCTGACACATCTGTGAAGATGTGAATGTGATCAGCATTTTCTGCCAGTTTAGGCCACTCACGTTGTTAGAGAACCATGTGACGCACAACAATGTATAGAGTTACCCTGTGCAAGCACTTTCATGCTAAACTTTAGCAATGCTATCCTTGTGTGTTTGCATGATTCACCTGAAAATGCAGCAAGCAGCTTGGAAAGCAAGAGTCAAAACTGTGTCAGTTTTCCAAGTTTAGACAAAGACTGAAGCAGATAAGTTTCACCAACACTGGCAAAGCTTTGTGCGCCTTGTTATAGTAAAATATTGACTTTTTATATTTAGCATATGACAGACACAAAGCTTTATTTCAACCCAAAACCCTTTAGAAAATGTCCTTTTCTGATATATGGACCATTTGAAGTAAAGGCTTTAAAAGACCAGCATGTTGTATTTATGGGTTGTTTCAACCAAGAAGATAATTAAAACACAAGTGAATGGCAGAGTCAGGGTCACAAACATAAACCCCTGACAGCTGAAGTAGAGCGCGAGGACATCAGAGGTAAAACCAGCAAATTATTTTCTTTATAAAATATAATCCACTTTCACTGACAGCAGCTGGTGATTTAGGGTGTAATGCCAAATAAAATAACATTCTGGGTGCAGAATGAGAATAAAAGAGGTAGCATACTTTATATTACAAGTCAGTTTTCCATCAAAATGATTTTTAAAATGTTCTTCTCAAGTGTCATAGTCACATAGTTTTGCTTTAAGAATATGTTTCTCAGTCCTTCTGCAAACACTGTTTGTTGTCTTAGTTCATGAAAACTGCTGCAGTTGTAAATTTTGAGCTTTTGTTCAGGGTGCTGCTGATGTGCAACTATGACTTTAAGTTTTGACATAAAAGCTTCGAACGTAAAAGCAGGAGACGGTGTTCCTCAGGGCTAAATCGATGTCACGGCCCCCCTGCAGAGCCTCAGATGTTTTCAGAAACCAGGCCAAGATGTACTTGTGCTGCAGCCTATTTAAATATCGTATACACACCTGTTTTAGCAGTCATCTGTACATTTCCCTTTTCTTTTTATGTCTCCAGACCAGCAGAGCGCTCTGGGGAAGACGTTGACATCATCTTGGCACGCCTGAAAACTGTGAAGGCCTTTGAGAGATTTCACCCCAGTCTGCTGCAGAGGATTTGCCTGTGTGGGTTCTATGAGTGTTTGGAGAAAGGCATCACCTGTAAGTCAAAGCACAGGCTCTGAAGGCGTCATACTGCAGATCTGGCACCAAACACAGTGTAGTGTATGTTGATTATTTTGGCCATGTTGTTTTTTTTAGTGTATCGTCAAGGAGACATTGGCACCAGCTGGTATGCTGTCCTCTCTGGTTCACTGGATGTTAAAGTTTCAGAGACGTCAAATTATCAGGTAGGACTGATTTCTTTTGTCCATGCATCATGTGATACCTTAGTTTCAACTGAAATTGTTAGGTTTAACCAAATGGGACTGACAGCTCTTCTTTTTATCATACTACAAACAAATCACATTGATTTGTCTTAATTAAAAAGTGTCTAAAACTGCAACATCTTCTAATGTTTACAATATTTCTGTGATGATTTAAATGATTGTGTCAGTTAAGCCTCAATTGAAATTCATCAGGTAGAAAAAGACATCCAACCTCAAGCTAGTCTGGAGTATGAGCTTTAAAAAGACATGTTTCTTATTACATTAGGGCACAGTAATGACTAGTTTTTAATGCTCCAGCCTCATGCAGCTCAGTTCATTTGTTTGGGTGCTGATTGGAGGAGTGTCTCTGCAGATTGGAGTGTATTCATCTGTGTCAAACAAGTGTTCAGGTGATTGCCTCTAACCTTTAAGAGTGATCTGGTCAATCCAGAGCACTGCTCCTCAGGACAAGAACACCAAATTAGCATTTTGTAGGATCCTTGTTTTAGCTGGATGTTTTATCCTAAAGGAGGAATGATCCATGTGGAGCACCATCTCTGTCTCTGCAATAGGATGCTGTTACTATATGCACGCTGGGGACTGGCACAGCATTTGGGGAGTCGATACTGGATAACACCCCCCGGCATGCCACCATCGTCACACGGGAATTCAGCGAGCTCCTACGCATCGAACAGAGGGAGTTCAGGTCTCTGTGGGAGGTGAGTACCTCTTTGTGCTCCATCTGTACTTGTATCAGCCCACAGAAATGTTCCTGTCTGTAACACATCAGCGAGATTAACTCAAGGTAGGTGATTGTATCAAGAGATCTGAAAAGGCTGCTGGCAAAATATCTCTGAGCAAGTCTTTTATCAACATTAGTCTGACACTGTT
Source organism: Acanthurus coeruleus (assembly GCA_029814675.1). NCBI lineage: Eukaryota > Metazoa > Chordata > Actinopteri > Acanthuriformes > Acanthuridae > Acanthurus > Acanthurus coeruleus. The sequence continues at coordinate 10,624,698 of JAPZDT010000005.1, read as the reverse complement.
TCATTTCAGTCAGAGGACTAAGGCTGGAGACAGAGCATAAAATGAATGTGTTTTTAGGTTGGATTGAAGTATGGTTTCTGGAATCAAACTGACCTGGTCAAAGATCTCTGAATCTCTGCCAGCTGTTCAAATAATCAAGTGAAACCACAATTCAGGATGTTTGTGAGGTTAAAATGGATCAGAACCATGTTTGTACAACCACCCAAATTAACGTATAAAACACTTCTGTTTTTACATATTTAAAGTAAAAATGCAACTGTTGTAAACATTACAGCTAGGGCACTTATGACCACTGCATTTAAGTAGCTATTGACAACTTCCAAAAACTACTCGATCAAATGTGGTAGACTATGGTAATTTTTTCCACCTGAAAACAATGATCTGTTTTTGTTAAAAAGGTCTCAAAAACATCCAGTGTAGGATTAAGTAATGTAAGAAGGACCAACCTGTAGGTGAAATAACAGAGCTCATGATTGGCTGTGAGAGCTTGTTTACAAATGAGCTGTGATCTGATTGCACTAAACCCCAAGCAAGCTTGTCTGAGCATTAGATGCTGTAGTGACAACATGATTGCTTTCTTGCATGAATAACAGGAGTCTTTCCTCCTTTAAATGTCTGAAATGCTGCTTAAAGTGGCACAATGTAAAAAATTGTTGTTCAGTCAAATCTTTGTGTTCTGGTCACATTATTTCACACCTTTGATTGAAGTTGAGCACTAAGACGTACAGTCATGTTTCTCTCTGTCTCTTGCTGCATGTCTGCTGCTTTACCCCCTTTAACTGTGCAGTGCTGAAGTAAAGAATGACAGCTATGACTATTAGTTGACTGTTCTGTGAAACTCCTAATCACAGCTGAGTGGGTTTGCTTAAAGGCAGCGTGCATCTCTTAGTCCTTTTATCCTTTCATTTCTGACCCACTGAGGGGGCTGCTTAAAGCCGGGGAACAGCCACCTGTCTGAGCTCCTTCGTGATGGAACTGAAATGTTGAATGTGAAAAACTGTGACGAATTGAGCTGAGCAAAGCCACAGTGTGGGCGGTGTATAGGAAAAATGTCTTGTGGGGGAGTCAGGGTTGGATTGTGAAGTTATTGTTTTGTCGGCCCCCTGCAGGTATAAAACAAGCTCTCCACTTATCATACCATAACCTTCTGCTGTTTGTTTGTAAGCACTAGTGATGCTTTCACTGACGGTTTATGCCTTTTGACCACTAGATGGGAGTGCAGAGCTGTGAAGTCACAGATTCTTCCTAGTTTACTGATGCCTTTATTATAAGCACTTACCCAGTCTCTAAACACATAAAGGCCTTTAAGACGGACCAACTATGTCACAAGAAATGATTCTATAAGAGTCTGTCTCACTGTTTCAGGACAGACATGACTCTAAACATGCTGTAAATGCTTGCAAGAGCTTAAAATAATTGTGACAAGACACTGAGGAGAAACAGTTTATGTTTACGGACAAACCGGAGTGGGCTGGTCTCGATGCTCGACTCATGTCTCCATCCCCTGCATGTTAGTTGGTAGGTGTCATGCTGTGCAGTGGCCCCTCTCCTCCCTCAGCTTCCCCTCTGCTGCAGCCGCTGCGATGGGCTGGTTAACTGAGAGAGACAGCCCATTTCCTCTGGCACAGAGGGGGCACAGGGGGCTGTTAAATTATGAGCTGTGTGTGTGTCTGTGTCAGCGTACTGGCCAGCAGCTGTGTCAATGGATACTTAACCGGGCTCTGGATGCGTGCTGAGGATCACATGAAACTGCTGCTATAGGCTACACCTTTCATCTCCGCCCTGGGACGACCTCCTCAGTAAGGCTTCTGATTGTTGTTTTGTCATGTTATGACAGTCTGTAAGGAGACGTTGTTTAAAAATAATTTTGGAACAGATAACATGGGGCTGCTTCCTTTGTAAAATATCTGACATGATTGCAATTTTAATGCTACAATCTTCAGTTTCTAAGAGGCAAAGCCCCTCTTCATCTCATGTTTTAACCAGTACAGTTGCTGCAGTGTTCAATGCATGTTGCTCCAATGTAGTTTATGTTTTAAATAATTAGGTTTACAGAAACGAGTGCATAATTTTAGATCTTATGTCCTCATTTCCATCTCACTCGCTGAAGACCAAATTAAACCCTATTAGAGAATAATTTTTTGGTGTTATCACCCCCTGTCTCATGTTAGAGGCCCCCTTCACTCAACATATGTTTTGATTATTGCCACTTCACTTGGTTGTCTTACTTCACTGTGCAGAAGTTTGATACTATAAGACAGTTTTTAATTTTCAGCCGCATATGAGGGAGATTTTCTGATTTTGTGAAATACGTTTTGAAGCCATTCCTGGTCTAATGTACAACTTACACAAGTTTGATAACTTTTCAATAAGGGAGTAAATCTGAAACAAGATTTTGTTTAATTCAAACATTTTGGCTGAAAAGAAACTGAACTAGATAAAAATCATTTTCCAAAGAATGATATTATATATGTGTTAAAACTTTTGAAAAGGATCTTTCGTGTTTCATTTTGCAATGTTTCCATCAGTTTTATGGGGTCCAGGTTTCCATACAGAGTCTCCAAATGAATCCTTTAATCAGTTTGCCCTCAGTAGTGTAATAAGATGTATTTCACCCAGAAACCATGACACCATTGACAGCATTAACATCAATGCGTGTATGGATCCTCTGTTGTTGAATGTGCTGAGCTTGCTTTGCCTCACAGGTTGGCCAAGCTGTGACTGAGAGGCTGTCGAGTCAAAATTCAAATAAACAGCTTGCTGACAGATAATCATTGCACTCGCTACCAGTATTTTCCAATTTGTTGTTCACACAACAGTTTAGACAAATTGTTCTGTCTGGCCATTTGCTCATTGATTCCTCTTAGAATTGCTGCAATGCAGAAAAATTGCTTAAAGTATCTTGTTACTGGTGGCATCAGACTTCAGACTTGCCGGTTCCTGATGTACTGTGGAAACAAACTGCCTTCAACTTCACTGGGCGACTTCCTGGCTGTTTAAAAAATGGAGTTCAGCTACTTCACGCAGGCTTTATTAAATGTGATGTGCCTTTTGTTGTGCATAAGAAACTGAAGCTGCATGAAACTTGTACTGTCTATGCTTACGGCCCTGAAAACCAGGCTGAACGGAGGCATACTGCGAGCAGTGATTGATGCCGGCTGATACAGAGAGATAGCTAAGGAGTGATGCTGAGAGAAGGGGACCACCTACCTGTTACAAGCTGAGGAGGAGGCTCTGAAACAAAGTTAGACACCTTACAAAGAAACCTGTCCTCCTTCAGAACACTTGTGGCTAAACTCCGTCATAAAACTATGGCAGAGTGAGCACAGCTTTGCCCTAATGAACCAATGGATACTATTATTTATTCATGACTGTCCATGTCAATAATTCATTGTATGTCCTCTAGTTTTTGCCCTTTCTCCTAAAATCTTTTTTGGACTAATTCAGTAAATTGGAGGATATGTGAAGAGAGCCAGTGCTTGTCACACTGTTCCCGCTTTCAGCATTTACTGTGGCACATCTAAAGTACACGTGGCAAACCCACTGCATGTAGGAGCATCTACGAGTGCCACTCATTCACACAGCTTTTTGATGTTTATCTTGTCATGCTGCTGACTGCTAAAATCACTGAGAACGAGCGGCCACGTGCTGTTTGTTTAACAGAGCAGACATGAGCCGAGCTCAGCACACGGGCGCGCTGACCGAAGCTCAGATGGCCTGATCATCAATTTGCTCTCTTCTTTGTTTCCTGCTTCCGATGGGCTCTGGATTGAAACAACACATTTGTGATTTTTGGTCTCAGGGTCGTACGACAGCTCTCTTGCAGCCACGTCAGCCTCCATGTGACCTGGACAGACCTGCTTTCGTTATTTGGATGCTTTGACATTTTGTATTAGATATGACAAACGTGTTTCATAAGCATGTGTTTTACACATGTATGCATGTTCACGCTCCAGGCGTATCTGCTGGATGCTGAGCTGAGAGAGTGGGTGGGGAGTCGGGGGGATTGGTGTGTCACTATTATCAGCCTGTAGAAGAAGCCTGGTGGGCAGCCAGTGGAGAAAGCTGATGAACAGGAAGTGGCAGGGACGCGGTGTGCCCTCTGGTGTCTGAGGATTGGGTGAAGGGGGGTTGGAAAAATCGAGGCCACATGGATCCTCTGGTGGTTCAGCATCCAAGTAGTGTGCCAGATCCAGGGCCAGAGTCCCTGCAAGTGTACAGCGGATATGTGCACCGAGAGAGCAGGAAGATTATATCAAAACATTTGTGTTGTATTCCCTTATCTCTGCACACAGAGTTGTTACATCATCAAAAGCCCAGAATCTGAACTCCATTTTATAAAATAAATACGGATTCTTCAAAACGACATCAAGTCCTGCAGATTTTTACTTTCAGTTCTGAGTTTAGTTCATAAAGGGGCTTGTTTTGTCATAGCAGCGTTTGGAGGTTTTTGGCCCTTTGTCTTTTATATCATCACTTTGTTAATGCATCTTCTCATGTGACAAATATTTTTTAACATATATATGTATATATGGAACCAAAGGCCACAAAAAAGAGGAGCTGACTAAACTGAGCTCAAACAGAAAAAAGTTAAAGTCAATCAGTTTCAACATTTCAAATAAAATTTATAACTTACATCTAGAGAAAAGAAGGAAAGTTGGCATAAGCTGACTCAGGTGCCTTAGTTAACTATCATGAAATGCAGAATACAGTTTATACATTTACCTTGTTTTAAATTTGTTCCTGTTTTAATACAAAATGTATTCCATCAAATTCAGGATGATCAATGACAGAACAAAGCAAAGCATCAGTTTCCCATCATGTGACTTTACTGACATTATAACAGCAAGGTGTTTGGGTTTGTTCTGTAAGTGAGAATATACACTGATGTGACATGGTAATTTAGTGAC
>JAPZDT010000005.1:9984913-9995186 GCA_029814675.1 Acanthurus coeruleus | reverse complement strand
ACCCACTGGTTTTATGCTGACAGTCCCATGTGAGTAATTACTCTATGACACGCTACTTTACACTGGCTGTTTTTATTTTGAAGGTACCGACCGGAAACCAGTTGTGTCTGACTCGACGTTGGTCCGAGCAGCTCCTTTCAGATCAGAGAACTGCAGAGAAGATGGCGGCGCTTCGAGTTGTGGTGCTTTCGGGGAGCGGTAGGGCTCTCCTCAGCACGCCGAAAACTATCAAGACCCCGACGGTAGGTTCACAAATGAGGATTATATTTTTCTACCAGGACAGAGTCTTTTTATAACAGAAGATTGATAGAAAAGCGCAGCTGTGTGGTGTCCTGGCATCGTTAGCCGGGTTACCATCACCGGGGTGAGGCAAGGTCACTCATGTTCCCACGTATAATTTTAGATCTCCCCAGTTACTGTGATGTTAATTCATTAGATATTTTGTCATCCTTAAATTTTTGAGATTGACATCGCGTCGGTCTTCTATAACACACGTCGCATATCTATAAAACTTGGAAGCTAGCGGTGAGTGAAGCTAGCTAACCGGTTAGCTAACTCATGATGCCGTGTCAACCACCCGGCAAATGGACAGGTTATCTGAAATTACGTTTGTATATTAGTCAGCGTCATAAATGTGCGATACTACACTCCAGAGGATGTGATCGTAGTTTTGGTAAACGTTTTAGTTATGGAATGAGTTATGTTGCGGTCTTGTTGCTTAACAGTCACACGGCTAAAGTAGCTGAGCTAATCGGCTCGCTAACACGTTAGCCTTTCAAGGACTGTAAGGACTTCCGGTAGAGGAAACCGTCTTAAACCATTTATTGCTGTCCTCTTCGTCCCGTAGCTTCCTATCATCTGAGGTTGCGTCCTGAACTGTCGTTATTACCCCGTTATATGTTTGTTGACAGTGGTTTAAAAACACGTGAGGTCAAATGGCCTCATGACTTCGGTAAAGTAATATCAGATGATATTTGTTTGAGGTGCAAGCATTAATTTATTCACCATGAGTTACAGTGAATTGTACCAGAAGTTCTCTGCCTATAAATTATACAAAAAGCTGCTTTGGGAATGCTACCAAATATTAATTTCCCATATTAATTAATCTGTTGAGTATTTGTCCGACTTATTGTTTTATGTATGTTTGTCTTCAATACTAGTACACTGTTAATCACAAAATATTGCACTTTAGAATGGAATGTAACTTGTCCACTGTAGGAAACTGCTTACCACCTTTTATATAACATAAGACATTAGTGTGTGTGTGTTGGGGGGAAGCTGTCATGTGATGCCTGCTGCCAGGTTACAAAAGCAATGGTAGTGGGCAGTTCAATAAATAAGAATGATCATCATTCACATCATAAGCAAGGACATTGTGATGATTTGCATGATGCAAACAGTAAAGTTCAGTAAAGATTCGAAACAAACGTGCATTTATAAGAGAGGTTATACATCCAGAGACTGAGTAGAATTTTTAATGGTTATCTGATCTTTGTATTTGGTCCCCAATCTTAATTGAGACTCTTGAATAGTCTGTATTGCTGCACCGTGAGAAGTTCAAGTGAGTGACGAGTTTGTATGTTGTTGTGCTCTTGTTCCTCCGCAGGCCAACATGTCCTTCGCCAGCCTGCCGCGGAGTAAGAAGGTTGCCCTGTCAACACTAGGTGTGGTAACAGCTGGTGGAGCAGGACTCGCTCTGATGCTGCACCAGTCCGTTAAAGCCTCCGACCTGGAGCTCCACCCTCCTCACTACCCATGGAGCCACGCTGGACCTCTGTCCTCTCTGGACCATGCCAGGTGGATACACACATGACACACACACATGCGTAGCTTCTTCTGAGTATGAAAACACTGAATACAATCACCAAGAGGAAACACAATACAGAGCTTTCAGTCCTTCTATTACACAGTATATGGTTTTAATAATTTATATTAAAAAAGTGACCTGTTAAAACCAGGGGATATAATTTACTTCACCACAAAGGATTCTTGTCAGAAACAGAGGCACAGCTGTGACAAACATATGCCAACACCACTCAGACTGTTTCACGTTTGCCTGATTTTGAAAAAAATGACAAGTCCGGGCTTCTTAAGCAGTTTGTCAGGACACAGAGCTTGGCAAAAATACTAAGATTAAAGGTTCTTTATGAAGTTGCAGACTTCAGATATGCTATAAGGTCAACTCGTTCATTCTTCTTTTTGATGCCAGCGAAGATCATCTTGGTTCCTGGAATGTATTTCTTGGGGTTCTCCAAATAAACCATCAGGGTGTCCTCTTCCCAAATAATTCCTTAAATTAAAGTGAGCAGAAACAAAGAACAATGTTTGAGCCATACAGCACAATTTTTAAGATTGGTCAAATATTCTAAATATAAATATTATAAATGTACACAACTTACCTTTGCTTTTGTTGGCATCAGTATAAGAAAAGCCCTCTGCCTGGCCTGTTTTGCGTCCAAACAGACCCCAGAGGTTGGGCCCAACCTTATGTTTTCCGCCGTTTTCCACTGTATGGCACTGGGCACACTTCTGGACGAATGCCTTCTTGCCTTTGTTAATGTCTCCAGGCATGGTTTCTTTGACAAAAACGAATAAATAAACATTTTAGCTTTATGTCATTGTTAACTATAACTGAGTTTTGAAAATGAATTTCCCTTGTAAAATTATATTTTATGTTTTTTTCCCCTTGGCTTTTAGTAATTTAATAAAATAAAACGACAAATCCTCCTTCAGCCACTAGAGGGAGTTTTCTTCGAGGTTGCGCAACTCCTTGTTACCTCGGCATTGTTACAAAACGCGTTGGGGTAACTTTACATAATGAACAAAGTATCTATGCTTAAAAAACAAGCAGCGCTTATGTAGGCTTACCATCAAAGTGATATGAAGAATTCTAGCACTAAAGTGCCATTTGGCAACGGGCCTCTCTAACGGTATATTGAACAGGCCCATTGTAAAAACAGTGTAAGATACCAATATAAAGCAAAAACGTTTGGACAATATTTCGAAGTAACCTGTCGACTGTACGTTAAAAAGAGAAACTTTTATAGTAAACATAACACTCAACCTATTAAACCTACATAAGAAGTTAACTTTAATTTCCAGAAACAGGAGAACAGCGGGTAGTAGACCACGTTGCATATAAAAAGCGACCGGCATAAACAGATTTAGATCTTATAGAACTATATTACACTAAAAATAACAACCAGGAAAGCTATACATTTCGACGACCAACTTCTTACCTTTTCTTGATATGTACTCAACCGACTTTTTCAAGACCGAATTCCTCAGCTTCTGTCCGCCTGCCGGTACAGTCACCAGTACTCCGCCAATGTGCTTCCGTTCCCACAAGTCACACGCGCATATAACGTCATCAGTCAGCTGACCTGTTTCATCATCCTTGTTACGACAGACAGTTGTTCAGTGACTTGTGCTACCTTACCAAATTACACAATGGAGAGGCTTTACATTTTTATATCACTACCAACCACATGTTACTTTTTTTTACATTTCACCGACACCACAATGAAAAGAAACCTGAGATTAGACCGATACATCCTATTTTTTTTCTTTACCGCAGCAAAATTTAACTTATATCTTTAAAATCTCATTGATTAACAATGGTGTTGGAACATGTAATAGGTTTTCGTCTGCGTTTCATGATCATGCAGGTTGCAAACATGCAAACTGTTGGATCATTGCAGGAATAGAGAGTTAAAAATGATATCTACTATACACCTTGATTTCCTGCATTGTCTTTTAACCCTCCCATTTTAATAAAGCTTATGAAGTTTCCCTACTGTTTTCGGCCTACAATAGAGAGCCTCCAAACGAACGTTTTCAACCATGCAAGATTTGCTGTGGAGAATGAAGTTGAAATTTGAGTAGCCTATGTTAGAGTTCAGGTTGAGTAAGACAGCCATTAAATCTAATATTCAACCATTTCTATGTGAGAGGTTTAAAAGTATTTATAATGAACGATCTCCCTTTTCAAATGTTTATGAAAATAAAATGTCACATTATTTATACAAAAAATTGATCATATTCTCTTTGCTAATCATACCTTGGAAAGAAAAATTAGGTTGTAAAGTATAGTAACTGTCTGTAGGCCTTGTGTAGTGTGGTGAAACATTTTGTGTCGAAATGCAACAGATAAAAGAATAAAAAATGTAAACACTCAAGTAACTCCACGGTAGCAGCCTTGAGTAAATGTATTGAGTTTTAGTGATTTTATTTTGTTTTCTGTTGTTAAGCACGTTGTAGTTTGTATCTAGACCACTCCAAACCTGTCGGAGAAGCAATGGTGGAGGAAGCATTACATTCTTGCCAAATAAGAATGTATGCACTTTTCATGTAGTGCCTTTTCATGTAGTGTTACTTCATCAAAAGTGCACACAAGCCTGTTCATCAAAATAAACTGCTAAATATAAAATAACTTATTTTGAAGACTTAATCATTTAGAACAATTTATATATAAAACTTGATCGTCAGATGCATTCATAAGCCATTTTAATGTTGATGTTAAGGTGAAGCTAAGTGAATCAACCCAATATTGTTAGCTTGAGCTAGCTTATCCTATCTTAATCAATTATAATATATATTTTTTTTAATTTTTCGAATACACTGTAAGCTATGTCGTATAATCTGCTAAGAAACTAGTGACTCAGTTTATCAATTAGTCTTGATGTGGTTAACCTAATTGAGTAGAAAGTTAAAAGTTTTGTATTTTGAGAATCCTCACGTAAAGCGCCCAAAACTTCTAGGTTACTGTTCGCAGTTGGAACTGACGGAATTTTTGCTTGAAAACTGTCCATTAGCTTCTGGGTTTAGCTAACGCTAATTCGTAACAAGTAAAACCGAGCAACCACACAGTCTAGCTAAAGTCGAACTGATAAAACAAAACAGTTAAAATGGCCAAATGCTTAAGCGCAAGGTGACTATTTCCTCTTTTTTTTTTACTTTTATTTAACTTCAATTAATAATTTTTAATTACTATTATTAAAATTAGCATACAATGCAATGTCTTCCTTACCCCATATTTGGCTCAAAGCTCGTAAGTTACTATAAATGCTGAGCTCGTCGTGTTGCTATGGTGATGTTACGCCATGATATATTCTGGTTAGGCCATTAATCAAGTGGCGGACTAATACGCATAATACTGTTGCCTAGTTCCAAACTTCTGAATCCACCCCTTCACAAACTCTAAAGAATATAATGCAGATGGAAACAGAGTGAAACGAGTAGACAATTCTGTCTGATATCATCAATACAGTACCTTGCTAAATGGAATCCTCAGTGTGTTCCCAAAGGTCCTATGTTTCGCTACTCCAGTCCGACGTTTGTGTGACTCCATTGCCGTGTTTTGTGACCAGCCACTGTCAGCCGCTGTTCGATCCATCCCTGCGATTTCTTCCCGCTCAAAGCCGATCTTGCTGCAGGGAGGAGCGACCGGAGTGCAGTTCAGCTGAGCTGAGCATCACAACCCGCATTCAAGGAAACGGGCAAACATAACACTTTGTTGACTTTTCAATGATGCCCCAGCGTCTGTAACGTACACGTACGAAGGTATAGATATATTCGATGTGGACGCATATGGAAGCCGTTTGTCTTTGAGAAGCTGGGAATATCTACCCAGTCAAGGGAGACCCCCCCAATTGTTTCCTGCGCCAAGAACTGTAAAGACATGGTCATTACACTGCATCTGTGGTAAGGCTGTAAGCTTTTCTCTTCCTCCTCCAAGGCAACCTCAATGTTACTCTTGCATATTTTTAGGGGACTGCCGTGTCACAACAGTGCTATGTTGAAATAAGCTGTTCAGCTTCTGCGTTGTTGCTGTATTTATCCGCTCTAACTGAGACCCCAGCATCTCATCCTTTTGTATTTGCATCCCGAGTGAATCACCGAGGACCAGTCAGACATTACCACCTAGCCACCGCTTAGCTAGCTGCTGCTAGTCTGATACAGAGATGAAATGAGATGACCCTCCGACCGTGTATCAAAACATGCATGTCCATATGTCATCATGCATGTACGACCCCTAAAGCCATGATGCTGTGTAGTGGAGTAATGAAACAGTCTGGCAGCCAACTCTGTAACTGACTTTGATGATGTAAACGTAATGCGTCACTGACATTTTCACCTTTTCAACTGAGCTTCATGGCTTCTTCTGCCATCCTATTGGCCATCAGTCTTTTCATATTTTAGAGTGTTATCGATGAGCGTTATCTCACTCACAATCGTTTATTTTCCACTCATTGGGTTGTCAGTGTTGAGATGTCAACTAATTGAAAGTTAGCCAACTCGTGTCACTTCACAGAATTGCTCCACACTATCACTCTGCCTCCTTTTTTCCAACTGAAGGTCAGCCAGTGACTTTGCAGTTGTTAAAAATACCCCCAAAATCACATAAATTAAAGGACAGCAGAGGGGACCGGAAGGCTTCATGCATTTATAGTTTGTCACTGGCATGCTCTGTTGAATAGATGTTGCTTTGATCAGCAGTGATGATTGATTTTCTGATATATTTCTTGGCTGGGCCTGAAGAGCCCTCATGCTGAAGGTGTCCCTGTCCCATTTAGATGAAGTCTTTGCAGAGCTAATGTGCCTTATCCCTTGATAGAAGGAGAGGGAACAAAGCAGCAGCCCACCTCACTTTAATGCTCAAAATATTGTATTCAGATCTAATTTTTTCTCACATTACTTTATCACTATCAGCAAGGGGAAAGCAGGTAATCACTTCTTCTGATTTACTGAATATGCCGACACAATCAAGCACTAAATTTATTACAAATAAAAGCAGTTGCCAGATTAAGATATGGTTTTAAGGCCTATGACTCATGTATAGCCGCCCCTTTCATTTGCTTCGATGATTATCTGTAGTATTTAACTTGTTTATTCTCTTTTATTAGCCATATCATTAATTGCTTTTAATTTTTATTTTCTGGAAGTGTAGTGCATGGTATCGTCCTTACTTTACAGATACCAGGTTTAATATAATATCTTTGTCCCAATACTAAAAAGATTCACTTTGTTATACTCTAACCTGCTAATATAAACAGGTTTTCCCTTAAAGCCTCTTTCACCACTTTGTAAATGTGAAAGTGATGTCTTGACACAAAAAGTGTAGATGGATAGTCTGAGTTAGATAAAGCAAAGTTATTATGGTGTAAATGAGGCAACAGCTGACAGGATCGTACAAGATTTTAGTGCCTTCAGTTATGCCCAATATGGGCACAAGTCAGGCAGTTCTTCAGAAGTATTGCAGTGTGATACCCAGCTCTACCTAGATGATGTAATGTGTGCAGCACAGGATAAACTGGCTGTGTCCAGCTAGAGTTGTTGAAAAAAGAAAAAGCCAGGTCTACTTTTAAGAGATGTGCTGCTCAGTGCTTCCAGATGTCACACATGATCTACATCCATTCAGCACGCAATTGTACACCGAGGTAGATGGTCAAAACACTGCTGTGTTGATCGATATGCATTATTAGCCAGTTGTAAATTCAGCCAGTTGTTGTCCTTGAGGACCCTGTAACATAATCTTGGGACATGAGTCTGCTTTTGTTGGCCTGCTTCAATTATGCAACAGAGAGGGGAGATCAGCAAACTTGGTTCACTGTAGAGTGCTGGTCGATAATGTGATATTGTGGGTGGCTTAGATGTGATGACAGCATAAACATGAATGCCTTTCCACCTCTATTAAGGCACAATAACCATCGTGCCTCATCGTATTACATATTTGTGATGAGTGAGGCCATTAACATTTGCGAGGCTTCACGTTTAATGTGCATAACAGCAGCAGACATCCAAACAATAGAGGGGCTCTTATTGTTTATGATTCTTTGTTTTTTCATTGGTTTGTTTTACTAGCTTTGGGTCTTGCACTGTTGCTTGACATGCTTGGGTGTCTGAATCACAAGTTTTTTTTTCTTCATCCATTCAAGATCTCACAGAGAAGGGCACACAATGAGTGGGATTACTGTTGCCCTCTAAACCTCTTTTCAGACAGCACTGCGTCGCTCTCCCTGACTTCACCCACATCAGGACGACTGATAGTTACTGCTTTATTTGTTATACTCTATTGATCCCTGCAGAAGAAATTTTACTTTTCAATCACCAACGCCCCTTAAGGTCACAGCATACATTGGACTACAAAAGAAAAAAAAAGGCCTGGAGTCGATTAGAATTTGGCATCTTGTTCAAAGACATTTCAGCAGAGCAGACTGTAATTGCAGTTGACTGAACACAAAGTCTCTGGCTGTCACCATGCTACTTTGTTTGAACTTCATACAGGTCTTTATGACTTTATTTTTTAAAGTTAGAGGGAATCATGAAAGTCAAACAACTCCCCAATCGGTTATTCACAGATGTCAGGAACTGTAGATGTGCTTGCAACTGTATTTGATGAACTAGATGTCTAGAAAAAATCCACAAGAGCCTGTATGATGAACTAATAAACCTTAAACCTTTGTAAATAGACAACCAGTGAAATATTTTGGTTTGTCTAACATTTCTTATTACAGTAGTACAATATAATGCTGCAAGGCTTTTCATGGGCTCTGTTGATGCTCTTAAGCAGGGGAGGACTTAAACAGTGTTAGACGCCCATCATAATTCCCTACAGCTTAATGTGATGGCCTCAAATTACTTGTTTAATTCAACCGTCAGTCCAAAACCTAATTTTCTTTTAGTTTACTGTCATTTGTAGAAGCACCAAATCTTTACATATCAGAAACTGATAAGAAATGAGGCACTTTTTACTTTAAAGAGTCTTTAAAAAAATCAAGCAAAAATAAAAATAATATGGGCAAATTCATTTTTTTGTCGACCAAATATGCTGCTACTGTAGACATCAGAGTTGCCACAAATGAAGCCTTCTCCTGTTTATGCTAAGTAATTAGAGGTTTTAGCTTGTTTTAATAAAGTATCTCCAGAGTTCAGTTTAAAGAACCTCTTATGAATATGTGACCTTAAATGAAACTTAGCAAGAAATTTGTTCCATAGTTTAGAGTCAGTTGATAACAGGGTTAGGTTAAATTATTTTTCCCACAAAACATCTCTGTGGTAGTTTTCATCATTACTTGTAATTTAGGAAAAACATTTCCCCAAATACTGTTGCTTTTCTGTTGCATCAAGTAAGATAGAACTTATTTTGTGTATGTGATTTAGCTGAGAATGCATTTCAGTGTGAATGAGAGAAATGAAAAGGGGAAGTGAAAGCGTTTTCTTGCTTACTTACTCATTTAAGGGATGTGGAGCCATAGAGCTGTAAACTTAAAATAGTTATGAGGAAATTGCACAGAGGATGGCCTAATTCTCATAAAGAATACTTTGTAGTGTAAAATGCATAAGCACAAACAGACAGATTACATATTGCAGAGCTGCAGTTTTTTAGATTAATCTACAGAATGTTTTCTATAGCTTTTTGCACAGCACCTGTCCCTCTTGTATTTATCTAAATATTATATCATAAACTTCTGTTCCATCACTATACACCAAAAATGAGTGATAATGTCTCTTATAATCTGTTGTTTGTTGCTTTTGGACAGCTTAAAAAATAAAATTGGCCATGCAGGCAGAAATTTAAGTTACAAATGCTGTATGTGCTTCCTATATTTTTTAAGATGTTTTGCAAAGTCACACGATTGTTTTTACTTTTCCTCTGATTTTTTTTTTTTTTTTAAATACCAAACTTCCCCATACATTCTCAGTTGCTGTTACAACTCTAATGGTGGTGATGATAAGACAGCTAAGACTCATTGTAGCAGTGAATGAGTCCTTAAAGTCTGATAGCATTTTACTTCAACTTGAGGCATTAAAAGAATGTTGTCAGAAGGGTCCTTTCCCCTCTGTTACATAGTAGAATCGTTGTTGCTTTATGTATCTGAAAGCTCCTCTTTGTCAAGAAGGAAATATCCCAACTGTATTACAGTATTATCCGAGCTTCAAACTTCTGAAACATTCTTTCTGAATATGAGTTGGATCATAAAGTGCATCAATAGAGAACATGGTAAAACATAATAAGCAGTTTGGTTTATGCAGTTATAAATTATATTAAATGATAAATGGTATCTTTTTTTCCCTTCCTTTATTAAAACATCTTTATAAACAAAAAATTGACTCACACAAGACAGCACTTGAGTTAAAAACAAAAAAAACTCAAATAATGTTACCTTGTCAGGCTGCTGGATTCCTGAGAATTTTGAGATCATGAGGGCAGGGCTGAGCCACCTTTAACAACCTTTATGATGATTATTGCTGCAATGCTGTCAATGATGGT
>JAPZDT010000005.1:9966241-9977674 GCA_029814675.1 Acanthurus coeruleus | reverse complement strand
CAGTTTTAATGACCAGATTATAATGGTATGACTGTAGATGAAAGAATGAGGCAGCACTTGCACTTCCAACCCCTATAACTGCTTAAATCAGTATAAACTCTCTCCTATAATCTTCATCTTAAAATGTTATTAAAATGTACATTTATTTATTCAACTACTTGATTGTCAAAGGGTCTAATGTGTTGATCATATAGTTTTACTTGGTACACAACATACCAAATTAAAAATCAAAGGAAATAAACTGGAAAATAAAATGTCTAAAAAAACAGCATACAGAGGTGCTTTTTATCCTCACACAGTCTCTGCAAGTGGTGCCAATCTTTCCTTCAGTTTTTCTGGTTTCAGCTGAAACTACGCAAATCCCTTTGCAATATGAGATTTTTAGAATGTCCTGCATTTAGATTTAGACTGATCCTGAAGTGGTAAATATCCATTTCTACAGGGAACCTTGTGACTGTACCTTTTAACTGAGTGTTATTAATAGAAAATATATAAAATAGTTTCTCCAAGTTCAAGAATTAATTTTACATTTCACATATTCCTCTAATGTTTCTGCTACAAGTCAACCGGTTACACATGTTGACTGTGGGTTTGTAACTGAATAAGTGTGCTTATACGCAGTCTCTCAGGATGCTAACTTCACATTCATGTGGCCACCCACCTGCTCTCTTTTAAGCTTTAGTGCTGAGCAAGCCAGACACCAGAGTGAAGTCCATCCTCGGGATAAGTCTTGTGTGGTTATTTGCTGAAGCATCGTTGTTCAGTTGTGATTGTGGAGGAACATGTTACAGTTAAACAGCCTCATAGTACTGTACTGAGATAAGGCTAGTCATTAAAATTGGTTGGTTTATTTGTAGAGGGAGAGTGTGTATTAGTGAACATTTGCATGATATGTGAATAACCTAATTACAGCCAGTAAACAACATGATAGACAACAGTGCAGTACACGATATGTGGAAAAAACAGCAGCCCAGTAAGTGAACATTTTATCCCAGGATAAAGTGGGATGTTGCTCAAGACAGATAAGACAGTGTTAAAAGTAACAAGTGCTAAAGTGCTTGTGTGTTTATTGCAAAGTATTTAATTGTTAAGTGGTTTTATGTTTAGTGCACATAACCCTATTGCACTAAGATTTAGTATAGAGCAGTGCATGCATGTACACATGAATGTATGTATGCACACACCACTCCAGTCAGGAGTAGTCACATGTCTGATTTGCCCTGAACAACTCTTTTAGATGACACTTAAACTTTGGAAAGGTAGAGCATTCCCTGACTGTAAGGCTGTTCCACAGTGTGCTTTAAATGACAGAATATTTTGACCAAATGTGGTTTGCCTATGGGGCATCTCACAATCCCCTCTTATGGTAGCCCTTGTAGCCTGGATGGTAGGGCCACTAACAGACCTCTACTTAATAAAATAGCTTTAAACAGAAAAAATACAGACAGAGCAAAATAAAAGAACAAAAAAACTCAAGGTCATTTAATATAAAATATCACAATGCTATTTTTTTAGAGATTTTATTAACTTTAACACCCACAGATTCCCCTAGACACCTATCAGTGTTCCACTACCTTCACCTTCTGCCCCTCAGACCACCCACTCATCCACCCAGCATCCACCCTCATATACATATATAATCCTTTTAAATCAGGTAATCTATTTGAGATCGAGTTCTTTTTTCAGAAGAAACCTGAGTACCACAGAGAGAAAGAAAAAAAGAACCAGAAGTAACAAAAGTACATACAGCACCAAAGACAATCACAGACGTCACCAAATAGATTCCAAGTTAAAAAGAGACATTTCAAATTAATTCATTTGATTTATAAGGTGCAAAGAAGTGGAAAGTAGGTTGAATGCTTTATGCTTATCTCATGGTTTGTTGTTGCTGTAATTTGACCCGCTCAGATTTCAGCCTCATATAAATAAAACTCTAGACTGAGTCTTTGCCAGCCACCAAAGCATAGAGTGGCCTTAGTTGGTGACAGCCTCAGCTGTAGGCATTTTGTTTTTTCGGGTTGTCCACCTGCATGTCCATCCACCCTTACAATTATCCTTCTTTATACGAATGCAACATTTTAGAAAAACCTTGAAGGAATTTCTTCAAATTGAGTATGTAGTTTGTGGGTATCAATGTGATAAGGAGATACAAAGCAATTGGAAATCCCAAAGTTAAGTTTTCAAATTCCATCAAAGCTACAAACTGTCCTCATTCTATTGAACTGATACAAAGATGTTGTATTAAGCACTATTGGATAATTCTTACAATAATATCTGTTATTCACCATATACCCGGGGGAAGGTATGAGGGTGATTGGATTAATGGTTGTCAGAGGTCACTGTGACCTCATTTCCATCCAGCTGAGTGCAGTATCTCAGCAGTGGAGGAAAAGTTTTCAAATTTTGCACAATGGTCACTTGGGCTCAAAAATTAACTGATGAAAATTCACTCATCAAAAGTTAAAAATAAAATACATACAAATATCAATCAGAATGGACTTCTACCTCTATAAATGTGAAGAGACCAGTACCAGTGTCTGAGAGAAGCAGATGTGTAAAAGAAACATCAGTCGTGAGCTGGGATACTTATACTGGGATATTTATAGTGCTTGTTTAGCCTTAAGGTGTCCCCAAAGAGTGTTTGTCCTTCCCGCTGTTCACGGAGACCTTAGCTGTAAAAGTTTGATTTATTGCAGCATTAACAGATCTATTGTGCAACAGTACTAAGTGTCACTGCAGGTGATGGATACCACCAGACGAGGCCTGTGAAGCTTTTACAGGTAGACTATGAGGTTAACACAAGTTCTTTTACTGTTAACTGTCAATTTTTCTCAAAATATACTTGTATCTGCATGTTGTTCCTCTGACATGTGTCTTTTTCTTTTTTTTTAAATATTTTTTTGGGGCTTTTACGCATTTAATTTGAAAGGAAAGCTGAGGAGGTGGACAGGAAATGGGGAGAGGGGTGGTAGAGACAGGCAGCAAAGGGTTGGAGCCAGAGTCGAGCTCGCGCCTGCTGCATGAAGGACAGGGCCTCCGCACATGGGACGCCCGTGCTACTGACTGAGCTAAATGGGCACCTCACATGAGTCTTTTTCAAGGGAAACATGGAAAAGAAAAGTACAAAGGCAAAAACCTTATATCAAGCTTCAAGTTCAATCCAAGTTATCAAGTATCAACTAAAAAAGCTTATGGATTAAACCTTTTTAAATCTTGACATAGTAAAGCATACTAGGTCTGACTTCTTCATCCAAGGGGTAAAATCACCAAGAGGGACCAGCTCATTCAGCTTGAAATTGTTCTGCATCAAGATCAATAAATGTGAGCAGAGTGAAGGAAATTACTTTGGCTTAATTCAGGGTCCAATAACTAAAGCAGGTTCTCTGACTGTAGCAGTAATTTCCATATAAACCAGTAGTTGGCATATGCTTTGCTATTTATGTGGAGCCAGAGGTTGTGTGGGCTGAGGATCTAGATAATTGTTGATTTATATTGTTGATGAACAAATGCCCTGGAAAGTGCTTTGTACTGCAATATTTGCAGCACGAGCAATTTTTTATTTAGTGTATTATTGACTAAACAGTTTATAGCCTGTTGAATGTCTGTTTGTTGTGCTGCAGATAACACAGAGGAAGTTTGTGTGAAGTGATTCTCAGAGGCCCTGTCTAGAAGGCTACACGTTTTGTTTGAGGCTGCTATTTTCTAAATAGAGAAGCTGTTTTGATTTCACAGGCAATGTTACACTGTTGAGTTGTTCAACAGATAATGACCTAAGAGCTTTGAATATTGAGCTACACTGTGCTAATGAAGTTGAGCTCCTCCACTTCTCTAGTTGCACAGAGCCATTGAAAGGAGGGTATAAACATGACCTCGTTACCAGACAGATCTGTTTGCTGCTCATTAGATTAAACAAGAGGTTGTCTCCCTGTGTTAAGTGTCCTGCAGACCAAGGTCGGGTATTGTAATGTTCACAAGATGGGCTGTCTTCAAGGTCACTACATCAAAAAGAGCAGTAGAGAGTAGAGCCGTGGGCTGTTATTTGGCTCTCCAGGAAAGCTTTTGCATGTTTAACCGTGGGTTCTAACCCTAAAGGCTTTGCCACTGTTGGTTCAAGTATGAAATTAAAAATTTGACCTACTTCACCATCAGTACATTTAGTTGCTTTAACATTTTACTTAATGTGGAGGATAATTGCTTAAAATTAGATGCTTACATATCATGTTGAGATATTTCTAAAGAAGAGAAAACCTTTTTTTTAAGAACAGTGGGAGACCATAATGCAATGCAGTCAGATTAGTTGTAGTGTGAGTAAAAAGTTCCCACTCTCGCCTTTTCTTTACTCCTGATGCTGCATTAATATGACTGTTTCTCTAACTACACGTTAAGCACGCAGTTAAGTACAGCAGCAGCAGCCCTCCATAGGGAAAATGTTTTCAAAATTCAAGTATTTCTCTATTACAGTAAATAATAATGATTAAATAAGGAACATTAAAAGCATCTAGTTAGATTTTTGAATGATCTTCTAATTTCTGTCATCCTATTTTATGCCTTTGTTAACTCCCCTTATATACTATTGACATTTCTACGCAGCTGCCTTCTTCTGTTGATGCCCACAGGAGACATTACAATTGTTGACAAAAAAAATTAATTAACGCTTACATGTGTTAACAACTACATTTTATTATTGAAATGTTATGGTGCTGCTCATAAATGCTAATGTTTTAAAATAAAAGTTTAGCATCTCGGGTAAACCAGTAACATCTAAATCATTTTTTAACAATTTAATATCATAGAGTCAACAAATCAATTCTTGTGCTGCAACCCTGATGTTACTTTAAAAATTGTTAGATGTTCTAAAGTATTGATAATGTCAGAATGATGATCTGATTCTGTTCAGACCATTTTGCTGTGATCCCATGATTCTTAGCCACGCCCCCAATAGGGCATGATGTCTTACCTGTCCTTGCCCGACCCTGCCGTCCCTCTGCTCTAGAGGCGTCACTTTGATTTACAGACCCCGTAGCAGCAGGAAGAGCACAGTCAGGAGAAAGCTAATGGAGTGGAAATGCTGAGAGAGCAGTGGGAATTTGAATGGGCTAGTTTTTTTTAACATGTAGTACAGGGGAGAAAAAATAGCATTGTTTTCCTGTTGTTTTCTTCTCTCTGTTAGGACAGAAGCATCCAATGTTTTTATCACAACAAGTATGTCTCTGTTTTTGTCTTTTTCTGGAGGAGTGAGTGGATTAGTCCTGACACCCTGCTATATTTTTATTTCTCCTCAGGAGGCAGACAGCTGGGAAATCATTGAGGGGCTGAAAATTGGTCAGAGCAACGTCCAGAGGCCTGATAAACATGAGGGTTTTATGTTAAAGAAGCGGAAATGGCCCCTGAAAGGCTGGCACAAGGTAAGATCTACAAGCAAAACGAGAGACTAGAAAAACACTTTTGAACACAGCAGATCCTAGAATGTCAAACAGTTTGCAAGCAGATGAAGTGTTGTTACTTAAAAAAGGAAGAACCTTATCATGCATCCTGCTTTACCCTCTTTGGGCCTCTTTTGCTAGCATGCTAGGATGTCACAACCTTTAGCATCAGCATTACTGTTTCCTCAAAACACTTGAATACCACTGGAAACTGTAGTTTTTGTATTTTTACTCACAATGCTATAGAACACACTGGGTCCATGTCTTGCAGCTTTTTATTAATGATTATTGATAATAATATTAACACAACCAATTTGGTCTATATTCAGTGTCTGTGCTTCCTGTTATTTACCTAACACATTATTTGTTTGCTTTTTTTTCTCTGCAGCGTTTTTTCGTTCTGGACAATGGTATCCTGAAGTACTCCAAGTCTCCCATTGATGTAAGTAACTCTGACTAAACCCCACAGGCAGAAACAGGGCAGCCTGGCCTGACATCAGCCTGGAATGACAATGAGTCAGCAAAAACATCTGCAGCTCGAGTCATGATGCTCAGTGTGTTCCAGCACGCTATGTCACTTTGTATGAAAACTAGACTTTTACAGACAAAATGGATGTGTAATGCATGAATGTGAAGAACCCAAAGAATCAGGCTCACTGCGGACCACTTGGACCAAATTTGTTGACAATTTTTCAGTCATCAGAATTTGTGTCTGTTAGGAATAGGTCTTTTTTGTTGTTTTTCACTTTATTATCAGAAATTTTTTCTAAAATATCTCTTGCATCTCAAGACTGACACTTTTCACATATACACAAATAAGTACACTTAGTGCAAATTCTTCATAGGAGAACTGAGGCCTCTTAAGAACCCAAACTCTGATCTAAATCTAAGACAGACTGAAGAACAAAAGAGTTCTTTTGTTCAGTCGAGCCTGTGGGAAAAACTTCTGTATTCTTAAAATTAAATATGAGAGAAATCAGATGTAATCTTGCCAACCAGAGATAACATCTTAATGTATGCAGTTTAAAAACCTGACTCAAGCATTTGACTTACAGTCTTTGAGCAGGTATCTAACGATTCAGGCAGCCGAACTTTAAGCTGAACAGAGAGACAACTGTAGCATGCACTGAGAACACTCTGTATGAAACTCTTTATTACAGATTGCAAAAACAGCAGCACAATCTGTTGTCACCAAATGACCTCAGTCTGCTAAGAAAGTAAATGTTTTGTTACATTTTTGTGTGTTTTAGTTTACTATTATTATTTTGCACAATATTGTTATTTTGTTATGACTGCTTTAGTTTTATATTCTTCTCGTATACAGATGTGTTTATGGTCATTTTTTTAAACTGTGCTTTAAGTAAACTGACAAAATCTATGTTTCACTTGCTGTAGATCCAAAAAGGCAAACTTCATGGCAGCATTGACGTCGGCCTCTCCGTCATGTCCATCAAGAAGAGGGCTCGTCGCATCGATCTGGACACCGAGGAGCATATCTATCACCTGAAGGTAACACTGATGAGAAGAGTCAATACTGTCGTTTCAGCTGATAAACAGGAGGTCAGCAGGTGACAAAAAGTGAAAACTGCCTGTCCTTTGCCTCCAAAGGTCAAATCTCAAGACATCTTTGATGCCTGGGTGTCCAAGCTGCGTCATCACCGGCTTTACCGACAAAATGAGATCGTGCGATCTCCGCGGGATGCCACCATGCGAACATTCCCTCCACCAGCTGCCATTGAGTCCCCGCAACCTGCCCCTGCAAGCGTGGTACGTGATGCCAGGGTGAGTCTCACCATTCTCCCCATAGCACTACACATCGTTTTTGTTAGTAGGGTTGCAACCAATGACCGGGTTCCTAGAGCAAAAGTGGCTTCTTCAGTCCACTTTGACCATCAGTCAAAGTTAATCATTTAAACATCATAAACATCCAGTTTACAATCTCATAAAACAGGGTGAACAGAAAATTCTCGCTTGAACCAGACATTGTTTGACATTTTGAAGTCAAAATGTATTAAATTAGTCATTATTAAAATTATTGATAATTTATTTTTCTGTACAGTTAAGCTGTAAACTAAAACAGAACATTACAGTTTTAGATGTTATGAGCTTTTCTGATTAAAGCGGCTGGATTTATGATCATACTTCTACTGTGTATTGAGCCTAAAGGTAGTTGAAAAGTCTGAATACATCCATCACTCTGTTGAAGGGGGAAACAAGGATGTTACTTTTTAATATTTTTAAACCAATTACATTTGTCTTGGGCAGCACTAAGCTCAGGATGCAGCAAAAGGGATTCTGAAAACAGCAACACAGAGATAACAGAAGGAGAAGGAAGTAGTCGCCCGTTGGCAAGCTGAAACCCCCAGTCTACATGTGAGTCAGAGTACTCCCTCTCTGTGCTCTGAGTAGAGCGCAATAACTTATTCAAGAAGGGTATGTCATAAGGGAACGAGACATCGCCTAGTTCTGTTTTTATTGGAAACTAGGATAGTATACCAAAATATCATCCAGAGGAGAGGAAGTAAAATACAGCGAACATTCAGAGTAACAACAGGAAGACTTCATAGTCAAAATAGATTTCTTCAGTTTCAAAGTTACACTTCCATTATGTGCTGTTTTGTTAATGTGCTCCTGATCTGTCCGTGTATCATGTGGCTAATTGCTCAACTAATAGCTGTGAACTGGCAGACTGATATTTGCCCAGTAACGCTGATTGGACGAGCAATCCCTGTAAAGATCATTAGGATAACAGAAAGGGTCTGACTGTTTTCAGTTTAGTGTGGATGCCTGGTACTTGTTAATGTGTCTGAACTGTGGTTTAAATGTGAGGATAAAGCCATGGCAGGTTCTCCTGGGAGTGCAGCTCTGGGCCTCATGCAGGCCATTAGATGGTGATCAGTAGGATCTGGCTTCAGAGCAGCTGGCAGCCTGATGAGTTCTCCCAGAAGAACTTCTTGAATGAAAGACTCAAATCCTGGAATCAGAATAAACTGCAACATGAAAGACTTCGCTTTGGAAGGAGGACTATCAAGGTCTCGCTTCTGCATTGCAGGGTTTATTCTGTACTTGCTCCTGAAAGCAGATAATACAGTAATTTATTCGCCTCGTGATTTTATTTAGTCTGCTATAATTAGTAATATTTATATATTCCTTGTTTATTTAAAAGTTTAGATCCACTGCATCTGTTGTGGAAAAGTTGACTTTGCAATGGGCACAGAAGATGCACATGAATAGTTCAAGCGATCCATTAAAATAAGAATTATGTTGCTGTTTCTAAATAAGCCCTGATCACACAGTTCACATAGAATAATTTTAATCAGGACATTTAATAAGAAAAGTAAACAAAAAAAAACAAAAAAACAAAAATTAGGTATTTGCTGCTTCCAGTTATCTAAATGGGATGTTTTGGGGGGGGTTTTGTCTGTGTTTGTTATCATTACAACTTAAATAAATTTTGATTTGTGCAGTAAATCGGACAAAACAAGACAAAACAAACACATGAAGTTGAGATTAGGGAATCTGTGATCTGAGATGTGTGAAATAACAATATCTGACCTTTGTCTTTTACTCATGTCACTAAGCTGTCTGATTTTTTAATCACAAAAGACACAAGAGTCACTGGCTACATCGACAGTGAACAGATTATAACATTGCGGAAAAAAGCCACATCACTGTCTCAAAAAATAACGTTGCTAGCCTTGGCAGCTTCATAAAAATCCTTTTTTTTATTGTTTTTTGGTTATTGTTTTCACATGAAACAAATTCATATAGCTTCATCTGTGCTCCCCTTCTTTACTTTGCTCTTTTGTTGTCTTCAAGAATTGATTTAATCAAAGATTTCATGATCAAAAACAAAATGTATCAAAATTTACAGATATATTGATAATGGACCTAATTGTTGGTTGTAGCCCTAGTCCACAATATTATGTCTTTCACAATGCTAGTGCCGTTTAAATAACTACAATTCTGACATGAAGTTTCAGACAAAACAAACGAATATTGCCCTGCAGCAAGCTAAGCCAAGCAGCTTGCCGTGGCAGCCGGTGGCCCCGAGCAGCAGCAGCAACAGCAGCCTGCCTGCCTCCTACAGTAACGGTCAAAGCAAGGTGGCTGCCTGGCTGCAGGAATCAGAGGAGATGGACAAGTGTGCAGAGGGTAAGTGCAGTTTTGATCCTCATGCAGAGAACAAATCTGATTCCACTGAAAAAAAAATAGATTGAATCATGCCTCTGGCCTTAACGATTACTCTTCTGAACCTTGAGAGGAGGACTGACGAATGTTTCATGACACATAACACTGAATGTGTTTGCTGTGTGCGCGTGTGGGTGTGAATTTCCTTTACAGACCTCGCACGATGCCAGTCCAACCTGACTGAGCTGAGCCGGTTATTGCAGAGTCTGGAGATTCTGCAAAGGACACAGTCAGCGCCCAACTTCACAGAAATGCAGGTGAAAAAGATGCACAAACACAAACACACACGGACAAAGCAGGTGAAGCAATTTAGTCAGTGTTTCCTTTACAGGTTGTGTGTATTTTGCGCGTGTGTGTGTGTGTTTCTGCTTGTGAGTGGAAACAAATGGAGCCTGTAATACTTAGATAATGATGGAGGTGTGTGAGTGTAAGAAACGAACAGTCTTTAAAAACCACAGCAGTCGCCTCATTACCTGTCTAGACAGACAGGATTCAGCTGCGCAGGCTTCTTTAACTGATCTGTATCTGTTAAATTCATTTTTTTTAATACCGTTTTTTGGCTGAAGTGCATTTTTTCAACACCACACATTCCATTTGTCTTAATATTTGGTTTGCAGCTCATTTGTGGGAATGTTGCCTTCTGTTACCATTTCACTGCAATTAATGTGTGTGTCAACTTTTGCTTTATTTGCGATGTGTTTGTCCTATTAACCACATTTTGCATATTTTGATCCACGTGTGCAACAAAGACCAATTGTGTTGAGTTGTCAAAGAAAGAAAAGCGCTTGAACAGAAGATGGAGAACAAAAAGTGTCGGCAAAGATGCAAAATTCCAGCTTCAGGTATCTCTTTTTGATATTTGCTCTGCAACAGACTTGTAGTCATTCTTACATTCACTCAGATATTCATTCTCCTGTGATAAAAATGTACCAGGCCTACTTTCATGCTATTATCTGGGTCACAGTGAAAAACAATTAGTGTTTGTAAGGTTAATTAAGAAAAAAAGGTTGAAAAAATACTTCTTTAAAATGTTTTCACTCATTTATGACCAATACGGTATATATTAAAAGGAAATATGTATAGCACGTGTATTGTATTTACTTGATTTTTAAAATTTTTCTAGACATTTAAAGGATACCTTCTGCTTTAGATAATGTAACTTATGGTGCTTAGAGAGAGACCCTGAGTAAGAAGTCACATGTTTAGTAAAAGTGCTATTAAGTGATAGTGAACGTATAATGTTCTCCCACTGCTCCCCTTGCTGTTTTTATGAGGGAAGATTCTTACAATACACACAGAGCAGACACAGAATTATTTTTGATTTTTACTCTCTCATTTGTTTTTTTTCTTGTTCTTTTTTCTCATGAATTTAGTCTGTCATGGTCTGATTAATTACTGCGTCATCTGTACCAATTTTTCCTAATTTTGCAAAGATATTAACCAGTGCTTCTCAAATAACTAAACATGCTTTTATTCTGTTTTGCTTTTTATAACCAATCCCCATGCTTGAAAAAACACCAAGACATTCTCTCATAAATAGATTTTGCTATCACAGAATCTCAAGGCTTCTCAATGGTTGTACATTAGATGATTTCTAGATGTAGGAAATCAAAGACAGCAGGACTTCCTGTTAACCTCAAACGACAAAGTAATGCAGCACTTCCAGTTGCCTTTAAATTAGACAGATATTGTTGGGCTGTACTTAATAGCTTGAAGCCTCAAATCTCAGAATTAATTTTGACAGACAAATTCCAAATAACATTTGACTTTAAAGGCTATCGTGCATATTGTTGGACTTTGTGTGTCGCACCTTCAGTAG
>JAPZDT010000005.1:9877870-9889323 GCA_029814675.1 Acanthurus coeruleus | reverse complement strand
CCAACTCTGAAAAAACAAAAAAAGCCAGGTAGGATCATACCTACAGGACATTTTTGGCTTTGTGGTTTTGTGATGATGCCACATATTTGTGTTGTAGATTGAATATTTCTCCGTATTATGTCTCACTTTATAACTGAGGTGAAATGATGACCTACATTTCACCTGAGCATAAAAAGACTGACTCAGCATATCCTTTTAAAAGAGTAACCCGAAATAACTTTATGCAAATCTGTAATTTATTTTTTTTTTAACAGAGAGGGTGTGATGGAGTTCCTTTTGGCTAATCACCCATTAGATTGCCCAATTTGTGATCAGGGGGGAGAATGTGATCTACAGGTAAAGATTATCGTCACCACTGTGGATGTGTTATTCCTAAACTTGAGTGTTTCGTCACACAAACCTTCTTTAATGATTGTTGGCACTGAAATGGACAGCACTAAATACAATTTTCTTAAAAGGACCAGTCCATGCAGTTTGGCAGTGACAGGAGCCGCTTTACAGAGGGCAAAAGAGCTGTGGAGGACAAGAATATTGGCCCTCTCATCAAAACCATTATGACTCGCTGTATCCAGTGCACTCGCTGTGTGCGGTAAGTCTAACATCAATATCTAAAGTGAGTTGAGTGTAAATTTAGAATGTGAAAATAAGTATTTTTTTGCCTTACAGCTTCGCCAGCGAGATCGCAGGTGTGGAGGACCTGGGCACTACTGGCAGAGGCAATGACTTGCAGATCGGGACCTACGTAGAGAAGATGTTCATGTCAGAGCTATCTGGGAATGTCATTGATATATGCCCGGTGGGGGCACTGACCTCTAAGCCATATGCGTTCACTGCTCGCCCTTGGGAGACTAGGTTTTTTGATATTACCCTGCATTTTGATTAACTTGCTCAGTGTGAAAGGTTAGTTTTTACGCTCATGTATCCTGTTTGCTGCAGGAAGACTGAATCCATTGATGTCCTGGATGCTGTGGGTAGTAACATTGTGGTAACCACTCGTGGTGGTGAAGTGATGAGAATCCTGCCTCGTCTTAATGAAGATATAAATGAGGAGTGGATATCAGACAAAACGAGGTTCCTTTCTTAACTCCCAGAATTTTTCTCATAGACAGAGATTTGTGTATGAAGTTTGCATACTCACTGAACTATTTTTTGCTTCCATTGTGACAGGTTTGCTTATGATGGACTGAAGAGGCAGAGGCTTACTCAGCCAATGATGAAAAATGAGTCTGGGCAGTTTGTTCCCACAACCTGGGAAGATGTGCTGACTCAAGTTGCTGGTGCAGTATGTATACTTTATGAGGAAATGACCCTCTGGAACAGTGTATGATAATTTGTGGCTTGTGGTTTCCTACAGTAGGCTGTCCTGAGCCCTGTCCATAGCATCTGTTTTGTTTTACAGTTGCAAGGAGTTGAAGGAAATGATATTGCTGCTGTTGTTGGAGGACTGGTGGATGCAGAGGCTCTCATTTCCCTGAAAGACTTGCTTAATCGCTTTAATAGTGACAATCTATGCACTGAGGAGGCGTTTCCAATGGCTGGAGCTGGGTAAGACTATTGAAAGAGCAAAACCGAAGATAGGACTAAGCCAGTTGAGCTAGTACTGATGTGAGATGTCTGCTTTAACCTTTGCTTCTTTAGATCTGATCTGCGTTCAAACTATCTCCTCAACACTGGGATTGCTGGCATTGAGGAAGCTGACTTGCTGCTTCTGGTTGGCACAAACCCTCGTTATGAGGCTCCTCTGTTCAATGCACGAATCAGAAAAAGGTAAGCTAACTGCTATTAATACAGAATCTCTGATGGTTGAACAGTGTCACACTACTAAACTTAAGTTATGTTAAACATAAATTAATGTTCTTTAATATGATTTTGGCACCTCTGGTTTAGCTGGCTTCACAATGAGTTGCAAGTGGCTCTCGTGGGAAAAGAAGTGGATCTAAGTTACACGTATGACCATCTTGGGGAATCTGCAATGGTTCTCCAAGAAATTGCATCAGGAACTCACCCATTTTCTCAGGTAACACTCAGAGCACTCAGTAATACAATGAATGTTATCAATAAACTTGAATGTCTCTTCCTAAATTTGTGTATTTAATGTCCCTCCTCAGGTCTTGGCTAAAGCAAAGCATCCTGTTGTTGTTGTCGGAAGCAGCTGCTTGCAGAGAGATGACGGGGCTGCGATAATGGCTGCTGTTTCAACTATTGCTCAAAACGCCCGTGTCAGCAGTGGGGTGGAGGAAACCTGGAAGGTTCTCAATGTGCTTCACAGGTCATAGTCTTGAAATGAGAGGAGAGGCTCTCAGTAACTGTACAGTGTTCACAAGAAACTTTTACTGTAATATGTTTGCTGTTTTACCTGTGTTTTCAGAGTTGCAAGTCAAGTGGCTGCACTTGATCTCGGTTACAAGCCAGGAGTGGAGGCTATCAGGAAGAACCCACCCAAACTTCTGTTCCTACTTGGAGCTGATGGTGGCTACATTACTCGCCAGGATCTCCCTAAAGATAGTTTCATAATATATCAAGGTCAGCTGTCTAACTGCATAGCAGCAGAAGCTTTCATTAATTTATGCATGGCATCTGAGAGAGGCAGTAAATTCTGATGAATTTTTTTTTGCATGTACAGACTGTAAAGAAACCTATTTAAGTACAGCATCACTGATGATTTGATAAGCACAATTTGAAGGCATTTGCTACAAGCTTCAGTCACATAGTTATCCAAGCCCAGCTGAACACCTATCAGAGATTTTGGACCCAAGTGTTAGACAGAGCTTCTCATTCCCATTATCAAATATCAAAAGACAGAATAACATTTGTAGAGACTTGCAGAATCTGTATCAGGGTGCTTTGAACTTTTTTTTTGCTCAATTTGAACACTGCCAACTCTTTGCAGGTCACCATGGCGATGTTGGTGCACCCATGGCTGATATCATACTTCCTGGAGCTGCATATACTGAGAAATGTAGCACCTATGTGAACACTGAAGGCCGTTCCCAGCAGACCAAAGTGGCTGTGACTTCTCCAGGCATGGCCAGGGAGGACTGGTGGATCATCAGAGCCATATCTGAGGTGAACTACAATCAAAGATAATCATGTCCTCTCAAATAAAAGAGGAAATAAATGATTAAGAAACACAATGACATACTAATGAATAAATGGAAATAAACATTATATAAAATTAAAATGCTGTGCCTTGTCCCCTTTCTCTTTTAAGCTTGCTGGAGTGACTCTGCCATATGACACCCTTGATGAAGTACGTGATAGACTGGCAGAGGTTTCCCCAAATCTGGTGCGATATGATGATGTTGAGGAGGCCAACTACTTTAAGCAGGCTAATGAACTGTCTAAGGTCAGCTGTTGTCTTTTTGTAGAATGTGTTTAGCTAATGATAGAGAAAGCACTAATAAAACTTTACTTGTCTTTTCTTTTCTTTTCCTTTTTTTTCCCTCTGTTTTCAATAATACAATGAGTGGCTCTTTTTCAGGCAGTGAACCAGGCTCTCCTTGCTGAACCTTTAGTCCCTCCACAGCTTACTGTGAAAGATTTCTACATGACAGGTGGGTCACAGGCACTTTTTTTTAAATGTTGTTTTCACTTCAAATCCTCTAGAGCACAGCAGTTTTGTATCTGTTCCCTAACTTCAGCATAATAATGGTTATTAAGTGCCCCAAACCCCCTCCTTTGATTCAAAAAGGATGAATACTTACCAAATAATAATTAATTACACATATTTAAAATTTTTACAGTTTGAATACAAGGACAGCTCCTTCAAAAGTGTTCTATGAGTGATTGTTTTAACTGAGCTAACTGTGATACTATTATTTATCAATATATAATATTGCACTCTTTTGGGGGTTGCATGAATCTACAGACTACTAATGCTAATTGTGTAGAAATATACTGGCAGTTTTGCTATTCTCTGAGAACTTCAGCTATAAAGATAAACATGTGAATCTGCAGTAGGCTCATAGTTCTATTAAGTCAAGAGTTCTTTTCTATCGGTGCACAGTGTGTTAAGCAAATTTCACATTTCCTTGTTATGAGATATCCTGTGTGTTAAATAACAGTTCAAGGCAAATTCTTGATACTAAATTTGGCCAAAACTACCCAAAATAGTTGTGTGAAGCATGAAATCATTGAGAGGGTTTCTCTGACATTAGTTAGTGATGAGGTGCTTTTGTTAAATTATCTGATCAAATAAATATGTTTTGTAGCTGCATGTAGCCTTTTGCGCTTAGAATAAAACAGGATGTCTTTGCCTCACAGTTTTTGATAAAGTGTGAATGTCTGCTTCATATACTTAAAGATCTGCAGAAAAATCTGCAGTTTCATTCTTGCATTTAAATTTGTAATCACAATACATTTCACAGCACGTTTCACTGTAAAACATGGTGTGATTAAAAGCAGAGACAGAATTACATCTATAACTCTAATTCTGTGAATTTAAGGTTATATTACAAAAAAATGTTAGCAGTTTCAAGTTTGCAATCTTACTTATGTCAAATTTTTGTTTCTATGAAAAATGGAACTAAACCTGTAAAAAATTAGGAAGCATACTTTTCCAAATATTATTATCATGTTATTTATATGTTGGTGTTTTAAACCTGGATGAAACCTGGATAAAAAATCTATACATTCATTCATAAAACTGGAATAGGGCCATTTTACTTGCAACAAAAGGTGTTAAATGCATACTTAAAATCAACATTGGATTTACAAGTAATACTGTGTTTTGAAATTGTCAACACCCACTGATTTTCTAGTTAGAGCCATTATTATGTAGATTTTTTGGTCTTCACTGGAGATTAGGTATGTAGAGTTTAAATCTGCCCTCAATCTTTATCCACAGATCCGATAAGCAGAGCCTCCCAGACGATGGCGAAATGTGTGAAAGCTGTCAAAGAGGGAGCACAAGCTGTGGACGAGCCAGCCATATGCTAAAGCACAGTGGATAGCCATCCAATCCTTTAAAAAAAAAAAAAAAAACTATACGCACAACTCCGCTATTTGCACATTCCTAGAAACTTATTTGTTTGCACTTGTCTTTTACTGTAGTGTATGTTTTACTTAAGTAAATGCCACATCATCTGTACACATCATAGTATTTAAATGCTTTACTAACCTGCAGTAATATATGTATGTGTTAGTCAGCAGATTGAAAATGTAAGCTTAGGTGTACCTCATCTCCAGATAGCACTTCTGACAGTATATGTTTTCACCTGTTAAGACATTCACAGTTTAGTACATGACCAAAGGTTTAAAATTCCTATCCTACAAAGGTAAATTTAGGTTCTTGTATTCCTGTAAAATGACTAACATGTTAACCTGTGTTGAGATGATATTTTCCTAAAGATATATGAAGTATATAGTATTTCAAGTTCAGCCATTTGTCTGTGCAATATTTTATAAACCAGTTTTTTGTAGGAAGCCTAATGAGTCTTTGCAAGCCCCTTAAGTTTGTACCCTGATTAAAAATGTTAAAAGTATAAAAATATGTGCTGGTACCATGAATGGCACGATTTTGTTTTTTACGTGATATCAGACAACTTTTCCAGTCTGGAGCCCCTATACATGCTTGGCACGTGGTTCATCATCAGTGAACAGCCGGCAACAGTGTGACAGCAGAGCTGGTAACTCATTCATATGGAAGACGATAGCCGTGGTCCAGGTGGATTTTACACTGTAACACTTTGCTGGACCTCTCAGTCCGTACGCTTTATCCCAATGGTTTTGAATGTGAAAAACACAAAGAGCACTGTCCTTCACACAAACTACAGTTTCTTTGATAAAGAGATTAACATGACACCTCTACATTGTAGAGGATTTTAACAAAGTTGAATTTCCAATATGGTAGGAGAGGTTGTTGTTGTTGAACGGATTGTTGTCATGTCCCCGCAGTGCCTGTAGTGGTGCTGTGAGGAGTCTGCTGTGGATCCGACAAAAATCCTCAGCAGCCAACCTACTGCTTGTAATTTGCTCTGGATAGCCTATGTTTACATGCATCCTTATTTCAAGATATATCGAGCTCGATGAAGATCACCGTTACTATCTTATCTCGAATATCGATGCACAAATAGCCTAGCTGATTCTAATAGACATTTCGGCCGTCTATCCGGAGCGAATACCTTACACAGCCCATACCAATTCAAGGTAAGCGAAAACCTATACAGCCTCGGTCTCGATTTCTGAGTACGCTCTTCTTCACAGGCAACAGCCGGTCAAGCGCTCAACTAGAGGCCGATGTGCTACCGAAGCTAAAAGGCCTCTGATTAATGGCTTTTATTTTATAACTTACGATCCGACCAAGACACTCAGCTCCATAGATATGTGTGAGGAGTTATGTAGTGTTGACAGTTTTAAGTCTCGTAGCTTGCTAAATTCAAATTATGTAACGACAGTGGCTGTAATTCCTATCGATTATTGAAGAGGCCTTCGGGGACAGGCCTTAAGCCTCGTATATAGACCCTTTGTTTGAAAGTATTTGACCATAAATATATCATGTGTCAAAGTTAAAAATTCCAAAATGTAGGCCAATGAATCGTTGTTTGTACAATATGACTACGCGTATATTATTCTAAGTAAAACTAATTATAAAGTAGACTTTTGTAGTGTTAACCATTTGCTGATGTTTCCGTTTCCTGGTTAGCTACCGCCTACTAATTTGTGTTTTTAGCTTGGATAGCTTGTTAGCCAACTAACAAATTTGCTTTTCTTGTCTGGTCAGTGCTGATAATGTGTAATTTTTCAGGAAGATTGATACTTTTATGTCTTATGGACTATGGTCCGGGAGTAATTTCCATGTAGATACTTTGAAAATAAAAAATAAGTTTCACATCTGTCCAGCTAATGTTGGCAAGCTAAGCTAGGTCCCTGGGCTCTAATGGTAGTAACGCTAGCTAACATCAGTAACCGTTTGCAGTCTGTCCGGTTCTGCGTATTTACATAAAGTTATTGGCGTTAACTCAGTCTGATGTAAATGACACTCAGCCAACCTATCGTTATGTCTCCAACATGTTTATATGTAAGTTGTCATAACCGGAGCGCTCACAGAACAAACTTGAAATATAAGTTAAACGTAACAGCCAAGCTCCTACTGAAGTTTGGCAGCCAACGCTCCGATAAACGTCAGCGTATTGTGATATACCTGTAGCGTCGTAATTTTAAATTTAATATGTAGCGTTGCATTATTTGTTAAAGCAGCATTCGTGTTGTCACAAGGAACATAACTTTTAAGTCTTGCGATGATGCCTACACACGAGAACCTCACTGCTTTCTAACCTGTAACTTTGTCATGCAATGTACGATTTACCACAATCATTTCATCTTATAAGTGCTAGCTTGAAGGATAATTGACCGTTGAATAAAAATACCTTCCCTCTGTTTACCACTGGTTTCTCACTGAGAGATGTCGAGTTTGAAATTTACAGGGTGTAAAAGCAACTTGTTATCAGAGGTAACGTTCGTCTAGACTTTAGACAGTGAAGTTCTTAAATCAATATTAAAAATTTATTTACAGTATGGTTTTTTCATGCACAGCATACACTCATGTAGTAGTTCAGTAAATAAGGATGATGATAAGTCTTTGGATGTAATTTCATTTTTAACCTGACACTGTAAGAAATCACACTGAAAAATGTAATAAAATTGCCAGTTATTTATTCCTATTTAATACCTACATTAGCTAAGGGCTGGGTAAGGGTCACTTGCTGCAGAAGTGATTTTTCCAAGCTCAAAAACCTGTATGTGCATGCATCTTACCTTCTCATTGTTATGTAATTTGTGGTTTTCCCTGATTTTATCCCATCAGCTGATGTTGTCAAGGACAAGAGTCACGTGATGTATGAAGGCAAACACATACACTTCTCAGAGGTGGACAATAAGCCGTTGTGCTCGTACAGCCCAAAGCTCTGCAAGCAACGCAGACTAAATGGCTATGCTTTCTGTATCCGGCATGTCCTAGAGGATAAGACAGCTCCCTTCAAGCAATGTGAATATGTGGCCAAGTACAACAGCCAGCGATGTACCAACCCCATCCCGAAGTCTGAGGACCGCAGGTTTGTTTGTTTATGTGCACTTACAGCATATTCCACTAAGTTCCTTTCCACATGTGAAGAGTAAACTGATGATGTGTTCTTGTTTTCCAGATACTGTAACAGCCACCTGCAGGTTCTGGGTTTTATCCCCAAGAAGGAACGAAAAAAGAAACATGATGCTTTGGAGGAAATGCGCTCTCGGGCCCACCTGGAGTCAGTGGCTCTCAAAATAACTGTGCCCTCTCTTGCTCTAAAAGCTTCCAATGGTCTAGATGAACTTCCGCCATCTCCCACTTGTACACGCCTGTTACCCCTCCCTGATGGGGAACTCCTCGACCCTTTTGCCTTTTATGAGGATGACACAGATGGGGAGGAGGTGGGCACTCCTCGGAAGGGCAGTGCCATTAAGAAGAAACTACAGAGTCGCCTTGTGCTCAACCAGAAACTCTGCCATGACACAGACCTCTTCCAGCCACCCCCTGAGCACTTTAGTCCCTCCCCTGTCCCCCATGTCCCCCATGTCCCCCCTTCCTCACCACTCAACACTCATCTCCCACGGCAGCAGTCAGGTCTTCTTCAGCCGCCCCGGCACTCGAGTGTAACGTCTTTCATCTTCCCCGGACAGCAGCAGGGTTTATTATGCAATCCACCACCACCTCAGACGGTCAACTTTCTGCCTCCAGGGATGCCCGCTAATGCAGCACCCAGTCCCGTGCAACCTTCTGGGCCATCACTCAGCAGGAAAATGCCTTTCACTGCTACTCACTTACCTGTCAGTTGCAAGGACAGTGGCAGCAACAATCAGCGGCATGTGGTTGTCATGCGTCCCGCTGCCTTCTCACCTTCTGCCAGCTGCCTGGCTAGGTTGCAGCATCTGGTGCAGCTCTGTGCCAAGAGACACCGGGAGTATGGAGACCTCTTCCCTCATCTAGGTGCTTACTTTAAATGCATTTACCACTAGTATGTTAAACACAGTGTTGTATGTTAAACACAGTGTTTTTTCCTAACAAATGCATGAGCAGTTTTAAGGGATTGTGTGGGAGATATAGAAATGGTTTAGCATTTGAGATTTTAGCTTAATGAGATGAGCTGCACTAACAACTTCTCTTCTAGGATTGGACTGGTCAGAAGACAGTGCTGCTGATGATGACGATGATGATGAAGAGGAGGCAGAGACATTTATTCCTTTCCACAGCTCTTGGAGACCACAGAATGGGTCAGTATCCTAACACTTAACCCTACAGTATAAACTTTACCCACTTCTCATCTTAACTGGTTAATTGTTTACAGGCTGGAAGACGACAGCGGTTCCTCACGGAGATCACGGCTACTTAGACTTTGCTCATACCTCCAGGAGAAATACAAGCACATGTGCAGGCAGGAAAGGGCGAGTATCCGCCAAAAGAGATACCGCTATGCCTTCCGGAAAGCCTTGCTGCATGCTGCCAGTAACAACCCCGACTGTGCCGGGCAGCTGATCCAGGAGTTACATGGTGCCTCTCGAAGCTCCTCAAGGTATTCTTATAAATGTCATATGTCAGTCTCGCTTATTTCTCTGGACTAATAGGAATACAGCAAGATAAAACCATGTGTTAGTTGGTGCTGGCAAGGTCAAACCAGTTGTGAAACTTATCATCCACCTACCTGTAAATTTAGGAATTCAGTTTTATGTAATTTACAAAAAAGATAAGTTTTCATTGTTTTGCATTCGTACAACCAGCTGCTTTGATTAACTAGCTTGTTGGTCTTCTTTTAATTTTTGAAATTTTCCATCTCCTAATTTAAATTGTATAACTCTCAAAAAATGTAGAGTGTTGTCACTGTTTGCTCAGTGCAAGTCTGTGTGTCTTTACAGAGTGACTTCAGCGAGGAAGCAGAACACAGACGCAGGGACCTGTACTGGCAGCACAAAGGGCCAGGCCTGCAACAACAGGGCTCTGCCCTTCACTCAACACTGCTTTCAGCGTATCCTTTCCACCACAGCACTGAGTGAACAGCTGGTCTCTACAAGTGTAGATGTATAGTTGTGATTCTATTTTACAATTAAATTTTTTCACTTTTAATTGTACATGGTTTTTATAATTACACACGGTGATGTGCATTATCCCTTTGTGAAAGAGTACAGTGATCACATGCTCCCTCTCTCTATTGTATGGTGTTATTGCCTTTATTGTTCTCTGTAGACATTCTGTTGAATCGATCCCAGCAGCTCTTTGCTAGTTGCACAGCCAAATTTGCAGATGGTCAGCAGTGCTCCATCCCTGTGTTTGACATCACGCACCAGACACCACTCTGTGAAGAGCATGCCAAAAAAATGGTAAGTTCAGCATTCCCTAGAAATATTTAACATTTTGGGGGATTTCTTTTTTTTTTTTCAAGTGTCATGAGAATGTTATTTCTGTCTGGTAGATATTTCCAAAATCAGCCTAACACAAAGACTGAAGACAAACACAGCTGGTCTGGCTCTGGATTATAAAATCCACCTGCCAGCACCTCTGAAGCTCACTAATTAACAAGTTATGAGTCATTAATAAGTAGAGAAATTACTGGTCCCAACCAAGAAACAATCTGACAAAATAACTCCCCTCATAAAATTGTGATTTGTTGTTTTTAAGTTTTTTATAGTTTCTTAAGCAATGAGCGCTACAGATGCTGGTAGATGAATCTTGATGCCTTTGGACTAAGCAAGGCTAGCTGTTTCTGCCTGTCCAGTCTTTTTGCTAAGCTAAGTTAGCCAGCTGCTGGCAGTGGCTTCATAGTCAATGTACAGACATGCAAGTGGTATCAATTTTATCATCTAACTCTGAGCAAGAGAAGAAACCCATGACTGCTCTGATTGATTTCAATGTTTTAATAACTCAGCTCTTCCATATCTTCCACACAGGATAACTTCCTGCGAGGGGATGGTAACCGACGAGTGCAGCACCAGCAGCAGCAACAGCGAAAGCCACGCAAAAAGACCAAACCCCCGGCACTCACCAAAAAACACAAGAAGAAGAGGAGGAGAGGGCCACGGAGGCCTCAGAAACCCATCCCCCCAGCGTTGCCACAGGGGAACCTGGGAATGCCTTCTACAAGCCTAGCAATGCCTTCACAGGCCAGCATCAGGTCTGTGTCTTAACCTGCTGAGTTAAAAATTTAATGTGCAGCAGATCCAGTGTCAGGGAGAATGCTCTCATGTCACACATGTTTAAACAGCTCCCGCACTACATACAGCAACATGTTGTATTTCTTCTCATTTTATATCTCTTCTTTATGGCACTAGCCCCTCAACTCCAGACCTGAGTGCAGAGGAGCTTCCAGATGATATCACCAATGAAATGGCAGACATTCCAAATGACCTTGAACTAAACCAGGAGGGTTTCTCCGATGTGTTACCCAGACTACCTGATGACCTGCAGGACTTTGACTTGTTTGAAGGTT
>JAPZDT010000005.1:7899302-7909798 GCA_029814675.1 Acanthurus coeruleus | reverse complement strand
GGCTAGTGTTGAAACCATTCATGCTCCCTTTGCAGCCACAGGCTGTCTTGAACCTCAGGAACCCATCACAGTCCCCTAATCTACATCCTCCAAGGTTTCCATCCATCAAGTTTAAGGCAATGTAGTTAAGTCCATTTTGATAACCGGCTGACATCTCCCTGCACATGGAGTTGGTGCTGCTGTAGTCCTCTTCAGGTCCATCAGAGCTGCATACAGTGCGTGATACATTCTCCACAGAGGCAGAGCTGTGCCGTTTGGTGTCATGGGCAAACGATGGGCACACGGGTGTGACAGTGGTGGTGGAGGAAAAGGTCTCAGAACTGTGCCGCCGGCGCCCCTGAGGGTCAGCCCGGATTACTTTGGCCCCCCTGTGTGGATCCACCAGGGTGACAGATAACGATGGACCCCCTATGAGAAAAGAGTCCAGTGGCACTGGGGGCACCCCATCCACAATGCTGCTTTCAAGGGTCAGTCTCTGGACACAGGCAGTGGGGCTGGTGGGGAGGGGAGCAGCATCAGTGGTGCAGAGAACAGGAGGACTGAAAGTCATCTCAGTGTAGTCATCCTTGACTAGAGCAGGCTGACATACCAGGCTCACCTGCTGTTGGAGAGGATATTCCTCTACCATCCCCCTCTCCTCTGCCTGTCCCTCTGTGTTTTTTTCCTCTTCTTCCTCCTTGCCTCTCTGCATGCTCTGCTGGGTGTTCACCAGACCAGGGCAAGTCAAAACTTCAGCCGTGTGGTTCAGGCACCCTGCAGGGGGGGAACCCCCAGCCTGGTGTTTGCCAAGGTGACCCAGGGAGCTGACGTCAACATTAGCATAGTCTGAGAGTGGATGTGACCCCTTCTCTGCACACATTTCACTCACAGAGGACTCAGAGCTCTTTGACACTGTGGATGCCAGCATGTCGTGGGTAGCATTACTAAAGTCTATGTTGATGTACTCTCCAGGGCTGCGTGGCTCTGAAGGAAGGGGGTGTTCATTCATACACGGTAGTGTTCTGAGGGATTCAAGAGCCAGGCGAGTGGGTCGACAAACCCTACTCCGGTGTACAAGACCTCCATCTAACCGAGTCAGTCTGAGAGGAGATGGGGCGAAGGAAGGGGTGCCTGGGGTCCCTGGAGAGGGCAAAGAGTTTCCTGGAGAGACAGGACAATAGTTGGACTCCTCCTCTATTCTCTGCTTCTGTAAACTCATCACCACGTACTGGTCAGTGTCTGAAGACGCGCTGTGCTGCAAC
Organism: Acanthurus coeruleus; assembly: GCA_029814675.1. Lineage (NCBI taxonomy): Eukaryota > Metazoa > Chordata > Actinopteri > Acanthuriformes > Acanthuridae > Acanthurus > Acanthurus coeruleus. The sequence goes on along the minus strand of JAPZDT010000005.1, from coordinate 7,908,557 downwards.
TGGCCTTTAAGTGAGCGTGGCAGAGAGCTGTAGGAATAAGGCTGTCTGTGATGTTGCTGGGGGTGGGGATCTCCTCCTAGAGGATTGAGGATGTGGTCTGGGGGTGTGAGAGACACCATAGGGTCAACAGGAGACATGTTCAGGTACTCTCCATTGGTAAGCTTTCCTTCAGTGCTCTCAACTGACATCTTGGTTCCACACCACATGGGCATATAGCCGCTGTCCTCCAGAGAAATACTCCCAGGGGATTCTGTGCGTGGGGCCAGCCCCACTGAAGAGGAATGTGAACGGGGATTGATGATCTGTTTTGGGGCAGAGACACACATGGGACTCATGGGCATATAGGGGTCATCCTTGGACCCCGGTGTCTGAGGTGCAACACCTGGCATCATGGGCATGTAGCCACTGTCACCTTGGAGACTGCTAGCACCAACGTGAACATCCCTGTAATCCTCAGGATAGGTCCCTTTAGGTGAGGCAGTGTGACGCCGGCGAGAAGACTGACTTCCACTGGTGTAAGTAGCCCTCATAAGAGTATACTCATCCAAAGAGGCTGAAGATACTTTGGGGGGACCCCTCTGCTGACGAGGAGTAGTGAGGGAGTATGTGCGCTTTCGATAAGCCTTTTCCAGCTCCGGTAACCGACGGTAACCACTCTGATTCTGCCGCTCCATCAACATATAGCCGTCAAGCTCACTGCCATCACGGGAGGGGGGAGTATCGGCTTTGAGAGATTCAGGAGTGTTGCTACGCAAGGTGAGTGGTAGCCTCAGTTCCCGTGCATCCGCAGGGCTCGAGCCATACTCCTCACATGATATGAAACCAGCATCACTGGGGGAGCCTGAAAAGGAGGCACTGCAGCTGGAAGGGCGAGGAGCATTGCTGTCCGGGCAGGAGGAGAGATTACCTGGGCTTGGAGTGGCCATGGGTGGAGAGCGAGACAGGGGCATAGACATGGACTTACTGTGCTGAAGGGAAGAAGATTCAAATGTCCGACAAGGGCGCGTTGTGATGGTGTGAGATCTGCTCAGCAGGGTCCTGTGGACCCCTGGGCTCAGAGGACTACCAGTCACTGACATGGGGCGTGTCATGGTACCATCGCCCTCGCTGGCCGTGCGTATTCGACAGGAGGAAAATTTGCTCACAGGAGAGGTCGCAGCCATGCTATCAGTGCGGGATCGCCGGGGAAGCCCGGTCTGGCTGGGGGGGAGATTGTTCAGGTGACGCCGTGTAGGCACAGAGATAGGGTTCGTACCAGATGACTGGCTTTTGCTGCGCGGACGGAATTCCGACAGCTCCTTCATGGCTTTCATTGCCTCCAGGATAGTTTCGTGAATATTTTGCGCCACAACCGAATCATCAGCCTGCATCCATAACTCTCCAGGACCCGTGGCTGCAGATCGACCAACCTCAATGAAGAAAAAACTGTCAGAGTGGCCGCACCTCCGGATGTTCATCAGCTGTAAAATGACGGAGGCAACCTCTGAATTCAGCTTGACAAAGCTGATAGTCCGGCTGGAGAGACAGAGTCTGTACACTCCGGTCAAATTTCTGCTTTGCCCGAGGCCTTTGGATTTTAGATTTACTTGCCATACCTCCTTGTAGGCTGCGTAAACCGGCGTTATTACACCGTAGCTCGCCTCGTCGAAGCCAACCAGCGAGGACGCGGAGTTGGAAGCTGAGCCGTCGTNNNCTTTCCCCTCTGCCATTAAATCCGTCAGCACCCGGTACCAGCTCTCCTGCTCCTGCTCGTTTTCTGCCGCCACGGCAAAGTACTCGTCCTTGGTATAAAGAGCAATAAGATATTTGTGTTTTGCGTCCGCTCTCTTGTTGATGTTGAGACAGCAGTCCAGAGGAATAACTCTCTTCGCGGCCGATTTGTTTTTCCATTTCTTCTCGCTCTCGTAATACTCCAGCCGGGCAGGGAAACCCTCGCTTGGCTCTTTCAAAACGAAAAAGCGCTTGTGTCCGTGTTTCTGCTTCTTGAGATATCCACATTTCTTGATAGTGCTGTTCACGTTCGCAGAGCTGGGCAATAACGACTGATCTCCCGTGTTTGGCGGACTCGCCATTCTAGTGTCCTTTGCTATCAGACACAATGCTTCCTTTCCTCGAGTTGCTAAAGAAACCAAACGCGCTTATTTTAATCCTCTATTTCGAGAGCCGGTTGTGCGTGCGTTCGTCTTCTCTCAAAGCTGAGCAATAAATAACACATGTCTGCTAGTGTTCGGAATGAGGAGGGGGGGAAACAACATGTGACGATCTACACATCCAGCTCTGGTCAAAAAAAAAAAAACGAGGGGAAATGAGAAGAAAAAAATACACACACCGACGGTGGGCGGTGCGCGCTGAGCTCATTGGGCTTATTGGTGGAAACGGGATGAATGCTGGAGTGAGGTGGCCCTGTTCAAAGGAGAGAGAGAGAGAGAGAGAGAGAAGGAGAAAGCCCTCCTACTATCACTCTGCCCTCTTCCGACTCATTTGAGCGTAGTCAGCCAGGACTGTAGCTTTTATTTATAGCCACTCCGGTCCTGTGATCCAACATTTGAATACTGTGAAGATTTTTCATCGCTCTAAATATATCTAACTAGATGCTCCTGACCTGTAAAGCCTACGTGTGCGTCATTTAAGGAGTTGAGGTGGATTATAAAAGATATTAGTAATAAATGGTTACCTAAACATAGAGTTAATATGTACACAGAGTAAAGGAAACGTGTATTAACTCCTCATTCTTACGCTGTTATTTATTGCCATAGCCTATTCTTATCCCTGATTATGTGTTTCACAACCCCATGACCGTATTTTAACGTGTCTGTAGAGGGAGTCCTTCCAGACTTTTTTTTTCCGCTGGTAAACAAGCATCAGTCGAGTCTGCAGGTCTGTCACAGGAATTTAATATCCCCCCCGCGTCGCTCAACCAGAATACATCCACGTTTTGAACGGGATATTCTAGCCCCTCTTCCTTTCTCGTTTTTTTTTTAGTAAAAGCATCAAAGTGCTCACGAAAAAAACAGCCAGTACAAGAAGCGGAGAAGAGCATGTAAAAGGTATGAAGTGCGGTGTGTGTTTAATTGCGTAACACGGTCGCCTTCTGCTTTTTTCATGTTTGCCTGGAGCTCACAGGATATAGCTGCTTAGCGGTCTGTTTCCGACTGCTTTATCCGTATTTGTTTTCCCATTCAGAAATCGTGTATGACAGCGTGATACAATTCAGTGTGACAGCATATGGCCAGAATGTTTGAGGTTACAGTAGGTTAAAGCTTTATCTACAAAAAAGACTTCCACTGTCAGCACAAAAAGGAGGATGACCTAGATAAAGCTATTTATACATATACATATATATATATATATGAAAAAATAAAAAAATCTGAAATCATGATGACGCAAAACATTCCCATGATCATGATGCGTCAATGGCTGGTAATGTGCGTAATGATGAAATGCTGAAGCCAGCTGGGTACCACGGAGTGTGTAGCAGTCAGCCAATAGCCTGTCTTCTACTTCCTGAGAGACTGAGATTCACCTCCTCCTGCCCAAAAGAGGGATGATGCTGAAAACTGGCTGCACTGTGTTTCCTGATGGTTATGTATGCAGCTCAAATGTAGACAAAGTAAACAGACTCAGTCATATGAATCAAACTTAGTCCTCAACAGTAATTAAATGGGGATTAATCTGCCTTCCCAGTGCTGCTCAAAGTCCATCACCTGTCAATAATCAGCGGCATGTCCCATCATGATAACATATTGAAAACTATCCCCACCTCACACATTCATACAACACCCTCCCACCCCCCACCCACCTCTCCTTTTTCCTTTACATTCCACTGTGCTGGCTCAGCATCAGACCACCCTGTCCTCAGCGGCAAGGTCAATTACCATACCCTGTGCAGGTCAATTATGCCACCAGAAGCAATGATTTGACTACTACCACCATGAAAAAAGGAATCAAATTAAGCCAGTGCTTCTTGTGAACCGTCCCTCAAATAACCTTTAGATCACAAATTTGGTCCATTTGCAGCAATGAGCAGATTTTACGTTCCTTGCAGTTGTTTGCTTTTCATTATATGAGCGACTGTGGGTACCTCGGCCTTGCCCAAAGTGCTATGAAGGCACATTGATATAAATAGATGTGGAAGATCTGGCTGCCTAAACCTCCCGGGCTCAGATATCTCCCTGTAGGATAAGGAGGGTTCCCTGTTTGTTGATATTAGATTTCCTACATGACAGACACAAACTTGGATCAGAACCTTCACAGGCTCTGATAACAAACAACGACTGTGCAACGACCACACTGCAAATGTGCTGCTTTATGTAACATTAAGTGTATCTACAGTTGCTTACACCTGTGATAATTTATAAATAGACTGTCTCTGTATGAAATCAAACTCCATGACAGCTCAGCTTGTGTAATACCATGACCCGCCTGTGGTGAGATAAACAGAAACTGAGTGGGGTAGTGTGAAGTGAGAGCAGGGGCTGAAGGAGTGACTCTTGCTTTTTGCATAACCTATGAAGCATAAGAAATGCAAATCAGCTGTCTATAAAATACCAATAAGTTGGGCGATTGTCCCATAACCTGAGCTGCTTGCAAACCGGATCTGGTCGTGTCTGTGATTCGTCCTTGCCCTTTTCTTAGGTAACTACATGAATATTTATCACCCTCCAATTTACACAGCATGGTGCATCAATTTACAAGTTAATTAAATGGCCAGCTGAAGCTGATTTACAAGGCTTTAAATGGGCCCTCTCATCGTCTCTTGGTATGAACTCATTAGGTCTTTATAGGTTTATTTATTTAGGGAAGGACAGAGGTGTGAGTTTAAGGGTGCATCCTCTCACAGCAGATGGTCCTCCTCACTCTGGATTTATTTTATTTCTCAGTGATGTTAATACTGGCATTTTAAATATGAGCAAACAATCAAACATGGTTGAATAAACAGAGTATAATAGATTGTCTAAGTTCACTCAGTAGCCTGTAGCTTTGAAGACCTAATCTCATTTAAGCTCTTAAGGCAGGCCTTCAAATACAAACAGCCTCACTTGCCCCATTTGCTGAGTCACAAGCACATAATGTCTCAGTCACCCACTGCACTGTCACTGTGTGCAACGATTAGTTTCATAAGCTTTCATAAAGCAGATTAGAATCGCCAATCTGATGAGATAAGATTAAGGACAAGCAGCAGGGGGGTAAAGATTACGCTCAGTCATACTTCACTCACTGCTACATAAAGCCCCATCAAATGAACAACACAAACATGCATTCAGGGCCGCATCCAGAAGGAGGCCCTGGAGTGCTAAGGGGCCACTACTGAAATCTGACTGGCCGCCCGAAGTGCCACCTCAAGATCCTGAAGTATGTTTGGCTATGTGCACAGTGAAAGGGAGAATATTCGTCAGGTCAGTGGTTCAACAAGAATTTTTTTATGCCCACTGTTTTTTATTTTTCCCTATTTAAGAGGAACAACTTTTTTATAGGATTTAAAGGTCCAGTGTGTGGGACTCAGTGGCATCTAGTGGTGAAATTGCAGATTGCAACTGACTGAATGAGTACACCTCACCATCTCCTTTCTTATCATCTTTCATTCGCCATGTTGGAGAACCTTTAAGGGCCAGGAAACTTGCAAGAAATGCAATAGGCCTCCTCTAGAGCCTAGGTTTAATTTGTCCATTCTGGGCTACTGTAGAAAACTGAAAACTGAACTGGACAGACTGACCCCAAATAAAGGTAACATTCACTGTAGCAAAACATAAATCTCTTTGTCTTTGAATGACTTTTTGGTACCATATTAATATTTTCTTTTCACATATAAAACACAAACTATTTTCTTATCTGTTGTAATTACAATATGTAACGGTCAATTTTTAGATTTCATCATATTCATCAAATGAAAAGAAGAAAAGATCAGCACTTTTTCACGTACTGGAATTTAATGGGGTCAGAAGAAAAGAAAAAAAATTGCATAAAAAATGTATTGATATTCTAGCATTACTAGGGTTTGCAAAACCCTTAATAATAAGTAAAGCTAATGTCAGAAAAACATGAGGGTTAAAACGGCACCGTATGAAAAAACATGGCTGCATATATAGCGTCAGTGACAAACCTCTGTTACACTTGTCAGGCTTTTCTATACCCTTTCTTCTCTAATAATACAAGGAACCATTTAAATTTGCCCTATTACCTTCTCCTTGAACATAACAACATCGTTCTCCACCAAGTCTGCAATTTCTCTAACCCAGTATTGTAACCAGGTAATGATAATGGAGGCTGTTTCTGAGCTCTTATGCACAAACAATATAGATTGCTCCGTTCAATCTCATGTTGTCACCCATAATTGACTCGATTCTCTAATCAATACAGCAAACGCGAAATTGAAATTTCTCTTCTAGTTAATTTTTGTGCTGATTGATCGCAGGCAGGCAGACGCGGAAGACAGACAGCATGTGCTGCATGGAGATCTCTGTATTATTGGACATGATTGTATGTGCCTGAATTGAGCCACACCACAAGTGATTACAGTTTTGATTACTTCACTTCACCAACTCAATTTAAACGGATGTAATCAATTTTTGATTAATCTGTAAACTGGACACAGGGTATGAACAGTTGTGTATAGTGCTGGGAAGAAGGTAATAATGGCTGCTATGTATAACAATGGCCGTTGAGCTGCAGAGACGTTTGCGTCTTACATTTTATTTGAGAAATTTCGCTAAAACCATTCTGCGCTGTGATAGTTTCACTCTTTACTGTTATTCCAACATTATCGCTCATGATGTTACCACCTCTTTTTAATAATTTGTTGTACAGACACTCAATATGACTTGGGTTTTCTCATTTCACAGGTCACTGAGACAGATATTTATTTGATAAACTCATTAAAAGGGACAGGAGACATATCAGGCAGACGCAGCCTCAGCGTGCTCATTTAACCAGAAGAGAAACCAGTGATAATATATTTCTGTAGCTGAAGACATAACCAGACAACATATTTATTCATGGGCACATCCTCCCCTAACAGATGACTCTCCTGGCCACACAGAGAGATATAACAGCAGCCTGCCATCTAAAATCTGAGCTCTCTGCATCCGTGATTAAACAGATATTAATGCATATGATATTCAGGCTTCATATTACCATCATCAGTCATTTGTCACAATTATGCATAACATATAGTCACGTGGTTTGAAATAAATGACACTGATGCATGAGCCCCCTCTATGCCTGGGTCAGAAAAGGGGCTGAAATCCTCTGGCCTTAGACACAGAAAGAGGGCATCTAAATCTAAATATAAAGTGTGATTTTGAAACAGAATTACTTCACAGTCACCATTTAAAAAAAACAATAACAGTTTACAGTTTACATCCGAGGTTATCACGAACTGCAGACTGTTTCCTGATGATTAATAATACATGCCAGCCTAATGTTTGGATCACGTCAGTGTTAATTGTATTTTTGTCCACTGCGGCATCGTGATGATCAATGTTGTTTCCTTGGAGTTAATCACACAGTCCACAGTTAGATCAGCGGAAGGACGATCAAAGGAAGGTAGGTGGCATCTACAGTATTAAAATTGGAACTCATCTAAGTAGGAGTGCGTGGGAAGTTACCAATTCCTGTTTGTTTGTGTGTATGTGTGCGTCTGTTTGTGTGTATGTGCACGAGTCTGTTTGCGTGTGTGTGTGTGTGTTTTAGCGTGTATTGATTTTTTTTCTGTGATTTAGCCTCAACTGACACGCTGATCTAATATTCATTTCTTTTACAAAGTACACACATTCTATCTCTCTGTTCTTTTATGCAAACACATACCAACACATGAACACAAACACACAAACAAGTAACTGCAATAGTACTCATCACTGTTTTCACTGTTTGTTCTTTTGAGCATCTGGCATTAATAAGTAAACCAAAATTATGCCAGTGGAGGGTAAATGAGGTAAATACAAACAATGTAGATACTGTCCCAGTCTCTTTAAAACCACACTTTCTCATGTGATATGTCCCATGCCTCTCTGCTTCTCCTTTACATCACAACGTTTCTCAATAAGAAACGTTTCTGAGTGGAAACAGGCGCCATGTTTTCCCCAACACAAAGGTTAATAGTCCTTTTTTGAAAGGAGCCATATGTAACATTTTAGCACCAATCACGGTACAATAGAGGTCAAATAAGTACTCTGTGCCTTGTGTACAGGGTTGATGTCTCGTTTAAACAGTGCTGTGGAAATAAGGGACTGCGTGGCTGCATGAGGCTTTTCTGAAAGACATGAAACTGTTCCCACACTGAGGGTTGAACTCAGGCTGCCTGGGTGAAAACCAGGCGTCCTAACCACTGTAATTTAATTTGAGATGATTTAAAGCAGATAGAACCACACACAAATAAAGTCAAAAGAGTTCAAGAGAGTAATTGTACTGTAGTGGTGCTAAAATGTTACATGTAGCTCCTTTACTGCGGTAAACCCCACTGGGACTAAGGCTTCAGCTTTAATTGAATCCTGATTATGCAAACATCAAAAAATGTAATTTTACATTTGCAATATAATAGAGTGATGGAAAAAAGGAGCAGATATTTTAAAAACGTTAAAAAAACAAAACATTATTTGCACTATCTAGGTTCAAGATCAGATGTAAATTGGATAGATAAAAATAGAGCTATGACTGTATTGAAAAGTATACACAAAAGAAGTCAAAGACTGTCTTAAAAAGGTCCTTGCTGGTGAAGCAATAGCTTGCATTTTATTTTGAAGTCTCAAAGATCTAAACAGCCACTAGTGGCTGTAAATTTGTACAGTTTTTAATGTTTAATAACCTTTGAACTGCTAATGCATTCAACATGCTTTAAAAGTCATGTAAACCGCTGTTCCTCAGTTCGTCTCTGGTGTCACACGTCTTGTTTGGATGGGATAATATTATAAAAAATGGTTGTACATTCCAAGGGTTAGTGTTAGAGTTAAGTTAATCCAGTCTAAAACTTAGCAAATGTAAAATTATGACTACAAAATGGATTAGACTGAAGCTTAAGGTTTTCCTGAATCAAATGACATATGACACTTGATGCTGACTGCTAGAATAAGTTATGAAAAACAAAAATAATCATGACAGTCAGATTTCCTAAGGTCTTATTTTTTTACGCTTTCGGTGACTGTTGGGATTTTGGTGTTATCTTAGCTAGCATTTTGTTACACTCTTTGTGAATCCTCCTTTTTTATGATCTTTTGTTCGGTTTGCTTTTTCTCTTGTGCAACAGGAATTTAAAAAAATATA
>JAPZDT010000005.1:7780245-7790517 GCA_029814675.1 Acanthurus coeruleus | reverse complement strand
CTATATGTAAAGTGTCTTGAGACAACTTTGTTGTGATTTGACGCTATATAAATAAAATTGAATTGAATTGAATTGAAGTTAAAATTTTAGCCGTATGCTGCTGCCAACATGAACATACTGTAAAATGTTGTGACTGTTACTAAAAGTTAAAACAGTTTTAGTCATTCCTTTATCAAACATTTCCATGTGTTTTTTTGTAAGTTCTCTGGTCATTAATTTAAAGTGGGCGGGGCTTGGTTAGAAAAGGGTGATGTGAAGCTCTTATGTGCACCAGTCAGGATTCAGCTCATTTGAATCCAAAACTGATGAGAGTTGGTGAGTTGTTTGGTCAATGTTTGAAAATGTGATCAAGCCACACCCACACAGTCCTGATGTAACTGATTAGCTTATTTTTGGTGTTAAACTCTTAAGAAATATATCCAAATAGTTTTTTTCTTTGACACCTTGATTGCATTTTTATTTAGTCATGAATAATTTGTGTTACATAAAAAAATAAATAAATGGAAGCCTCCCAAAGGCTTAACAGCAGGAAGTAAATGCTTTTGTCAAATCGGTGAGCTGTTTGAGGTAAATGTCTGACCTATTTAATACATCCAGTGATCATGGAGTACAAACCTTGTCGTAGGTTTTCTGATGTCTAAAGACACGTGTTTCCTGTTGGTATTTCCATCAGGTCTAGATGTCATTGGACCAGCTGGAGAACCAGGGGTCAAAGGAGAGAAAGGAGAGGATGGTGACCCCAACAATCAACCAGGTTTTCGTGGCACAGCGGGTTTGAAAGGCTTCCAGGGACCTGAAGGTTAGCCATCGATCTTTTGAATTAATGGGTCACGAGTCAGGCCTTAATGAGATTATGTGTTAATTAATGATGTGCAGTAACAGAAAATGTGTAGTGTAATGTGGTTTAAACAACTTGAGATCATGTTTCACTTCAGGTGACCACGGTCAACAAGGACCACCAGGATTCCGCGGCCCTGAAGGACCAAGTGGGACCGCAGACATATCAGGACCAAGAGGGGACACTGGCTTCGTAGGATCTAAAGGGTTCCAAGGTGAGGACAGGGTTTGATCTCTACTGTCACTGCTATAAAATTGATAAGCATTTCATTGGACTGTTAGCAGTACATGATGGTTAATACTACTGTCACTGTTCAAATTGACAGTGGTAGCAATAGAACAAATCACCAGTTTTGGCCTTTTGTTTATCTTGGTAGAGAAGAGAAAAGTGACAATTTGCGTAGTAGTTGTTTGATTAAAGTAATTAATGGGGAAGCCAAAGAAAATTGATCATCTTTGTAGCATGATGATGCTGCTGCTGCAGATGTTGATACTAATGATGATGATTATGAAGATGATGATGAATCTGAACTGTTAAACAAACTTAACACACATGAGACTTTCCTGGATGCTGAGAAATTCATCTTACGTACTAAGTGTATTCATTGAGCATAAATTGTCTTTTAGGTTTTCCTGGACCCAGAGGATTTCCTGGTTTGGATGGTGCCCCTGGAGAAAAGGGGATATCAGGGTTTAATGGGTTTCCTGGGGTCGCTGGTAGGAAAGGATTCAAAGGAGATCAAGGTCAATTTGGATACAGGGGGCCAGACGGTATTTCTGGGAAGAAAGGTACACACAATCTTTTCAAGGGGAAAACTTTAATCTCCAAGTGTTGTGTGAGGTCATTGATGGTCATTTTGAACATTTTAAATACATAATATGATGATTTATAGTTTGAAATGACACATTCAGTTCGAGGAATATGGTGATATGGCATTTTGTGGCACATTATCTGGCAACAGTGTCACAGTATCCTCTCATGATACTTTGGTAAGAATCATAGATGAATATTTGAATGAGGTCTGCACCTCTAGTCAGAGTCTTGCCCTCAGTGCAGGACAAACAGGACAGCATTCAGCCAGTGTACCAGTAAAACTATATTATAAAATCAATTTTCTGTAAATTTAATAATATTAAGATATACTTTATCACACAAAATATCAGCAATGTAATGTGCTAAAAATGAAGTGAATGTGTCATCAGATTTATAACTCAATCAAATAACCTAAACATGTAAGAATGACTAAAGTACCATAAATAATTGCAAAAGAATTTTAGGTAAAAATTAAAATATGTCTTTAAGTAGAACAAATGAAAGGTATATTGCTGTTGAAAGACCAGAAAATACAGATTGATTGAATAACATTTTGAGTTGTTTGTGTTGATCTCCACTCCTAATGTTTTCTGCCACTGTGAAATACTTATTTTTAACAGGAGGGAGAGGAGACCAAGGAGTGATGGGAGTTCCTGGTGCGAGTGGTATTAAGGGAGAGAGAGGGCCAATTGGTCCAAAAGGAAACACTGGGCCCCCAGGTGGATTATTCACTTTGACAAAAAGTACCAAAATGTTTTGGTGTTTTCAGTTCTCATCATTACACGATCTTTATGTGTTTCAGGTTTTCGTGGGATACAAGGCAACCAGGGCCCTCCCCCACCTCCCATCAGACTTCCAGGAGAGAGGGGCCCTCCAGGACCACAGGGTATCCGAGGACCACAGGGAGTTAGAGGGGCATCAGGGCCACGAGGCCTCCCTGGCGATGCAGGTTAGTTACGACAATTAAACATTTGTTGTTAAGTGTTTCTAGGTGAAATGTCCAGCTCAGCGGCATACATGCATCCTGTTTCTGTCCAGGTTTCATGGGACCCATCGGGCAGAAAGGCATGCCTGGGATAAGTGGCAGACCAGGGACACCTGGATTCCGTGGAGATGTTGGACAAATGGGTCACCCCGGTCTGCAGGGCATGGAAGGTGCGTCTGACTCTGTGGGGCAGCTCAGGATTAGGTTAATAAATCTGGATTAAAGGATTTAAAGTAGGAGGAGATTTAAACAGAGAACCAGTTACCAAGAAGTTTTTGATTGTGATTTTTTTAGAGTTAGTTTAGTAAAACAATAAGACCTGAAAAATATTAGCACTGAGCTGAAGGGTCTATTTGTACTAATACATGGTTATCTGAGCAGAGTTGGTTACCAGGATTTGAAGGATGTTGTGAAAGCATTGGGCCTCATGCATGACTTTATTCTTCTTTCAGATATCTTTATCAGTTGGTCTATTTGCACCCTGATGATAACAGTCGCACAGCGGCTATTCAGCTATTTACACCCATGACCAGGTGACTCTAAATTTAGAGCAACAGTGAAGGTCATATAGGGAGGAGGTCATGGTGAAAAAATGGGTCACGAAAAGAAAAACATTTCTAGTCTGGTTTGGGTCTATCTTATATTAGTACACAAGTTTAAAGGGATGTATCAGTTGTATGCAGTGTATGTATTAATGTGGATGTTTAATTGTTAATAGTCCATTTTGCAAAGCGCAATTCTGAACTCCTCATTCCTCATTAGGTCATCGCGGCAACCCTGGTATCCCTGGGTTGCCGGGTATGCCTGGCCGCAGCGTCAGCGTGGGTTACCTACTGGTGAAACACAGCCAGTCACAACAGACTCCCATGTGTCCTGTGGGCATGACTAAACTGTGGGACGGCTACAGTCTGCTGTACCTCGAGGGCCAGGAGAAGGCCCACAACCAGGATCTGGGTAAGCCAGGGTGAACTGTGAAAATGTACTACAGTATGTTAATGGTCTGACATTTCTGTATTCTAAAGGGTACCACTATGATTTTGTTACAGTAATATGGGGAAAATCAGTCATCGGTGTATTGTCTAGACACATGCCTGTGTGAGTTTGTTACAGTGCAGTCCTGTCTGGATGCAGGGATGATTGAACATTCCCACATTATACTGCTGACATTGTAATCCAGCGAACCAGAAGACATTCAGTAGAGGTCGGGCTCATCAGACCTGACTGTTGGCATTCAAACAGAGCTAGAATGGGCTGAAAAGAAGAAGGATAATAATCTTGAATGACTACAAAAAAAGAACAGTCTTGTTTTTCATTAAGAATCTCACGGTCATGTCTTGTTAACTGAGGTGGTGCTATCATTGTTCTCAGCTGTTCTCTAATCCTTTCCACTGCTTGTTTTCAAGCCTTAATGTCTAATTTGAACACCAGTTTAATGCTGTTGCTTTGTTGTCTGTGACACCGACTTTTTTTGACCCATTTAGTTAATTTTGCACAGGCCCTTTAAATAGTTTTTATATAAAATGTGTCATATCAATAAATCATGCCTTGCCTTTGTTCACCCTATAATTTCTTTGTCCTTTTCAGGTTTGGCTGGCTCCTGCCTCCAGCGGTTCAACACCATGCCCTTCCTGTACTGCAATCCTGGAGACATTTGTTACTATGCCAGCAGAAATGATAAGTCCTACTGGCTGTCGACGACTGCTCCTCTTCCTATGATGCCTGTGGAAGAGGGAGAAATCAAACCGTACATCAGCCGCTGCTCAGTATGCGAAGCTCCGTCAGTGGCCATCGCAGTCCACAGTCAGGACATCACCATCCCGCAGTGTCCTGTGGGCTGGCGCAGCCTGTGGATTGGCTACTCGTTTCTTATGGTGGGTTCTGGTCTCCTATCTGGAGAAATATTTTTCAGTGCAAGATTTTAGATATTATTATGATGCCTGTAGAAGATAGGTCGCCAACTTAAAAGAGAGTAGGGTTTTAGTTACTTACACACACTAGACAAATAGCATAAGTGCTAATTTCTCTTTATTACATTTATTACAAAACCACCAAATTTAATCCTAAAACTAAAGATATTACAGCCTCTGCTGCATTCATTTTTACCTTCTTTTTTCCTAGTCACTTTAGAAGTGACCCATTGGAAGTACACTATTGAATTGTTGAAGATCCATTTAGGCTTTTAACAAACCTGCCTTTTGTTACAAGAAGGTTGCAATTGCCAAAAAATAAATTCTAAAAAGTTTTTTTCATGAAGATCATCTTTTTACTATTCCAAGTTGGTCAAAAATGTGTATTTTTGACTTTTTAGAAAGCCTGAATTATTTTACAAACAGACGGTCAGTCTGTGGATTTTAACAAACCCTTACGGGAAAAACTTGTGTTTTTGTTGGGACCTGGTTTCAGCTGCAGATAGTGAGTATCAGTGGCTGCAGGAGGATTATATCATTCAATGTTAACTAAGACACTCACAATAAACATTGTGAGAAAACATGCTATTCAGCACAACAGTATAATTCGCTGGTGTGTTTTTGATAGATTTTGGGCAATGAAGCTGTAAGCCACAGAGGAATAGGCGATATCAAGCTTTGGCTACTGAGATAATACCAGTAGATCAATTCATCTTTGGTTTTGGTATTTTGACTTCACACCTTCCTCATTTCCTTCCCTCTTACCTTTGTCCCCACAGCACACAGCAGCAGGAAGTGAAGGCGGAGGTCAGTCCTTGTCATCGCCCGGCTCCTGCCTGGAGGATTTCCGCACAACACCATTCATCGAGTGTAACGGGGCCAAAGGCACATGTCACTACTTTGCTAACAAGCACAGCTTCTGGTTAACCTCTGTGGATCAGTCGTTCCACACTGACCCGGCAGCAGAGACGCTCAAAGCAGGCCAGCTACTGTCCCGCATCAGCCGCTGCCAGGTCTGCATGAAGAACTTGTGAAAGCTGACAGTGAAGTTGTTCCATTCACAGTGATCTATTCGTCTCTTTGTGCAGGTAGTAAACCAAATGAAAGGAGATCTGAAATACTGATTAGATTAACCTAAATGGGAAACGTGTCTCCCCGAGCCACAGAGCTCAGATATGCAATGACTGTGCGATGCCTTGAGCTTTTAGCAAAATGTCCCACTGTAGATAAAACAGAAGACCTATAATGGAAGTCAGCAGCATAATGGAAAAACAGGTATTTTTGTGTCAAATGTGGATTGGTGCTTACTGTTTAACTTATTACCTCAGCTACTATGACACATGACATGTTAACCGTAAAGTACAGCTGAACCAAAGATGCCCATGTGTATGCACTGCTTCAGTTAATCTAGATGTTTTTATTGTTTAGGGTTAACAGCCCACCATAAAGCCACTAACACTGCTCCTCAGCCAACTGAAGAATGTGTCATTAAGAGGTCTTGAAAAGTTGTTAATTGATACTATTGACAGTATTATCCTGCCTTTTTTATCCATCTGCTTTTACAAAAACCTAATTTTATAATGAATCTTTTTTCAAGCTATTCATGCTTAATGCAGTTATCTATTGCAAAACTGTCTGTAATTCTTAACTTTCCGTTCACCTTATGTTCACACAATGCACTGATCCTTTTTGTATTTATATCAGCTGAATGAACTTGATGCCCCCTCCCTAAGAGTTTAAATGCATATCTTATCTAACACCAATCATGTTTCACTCCTTCACAAATCTACTAATTATTGAACTGCCCCAAGTTGCCAACAGGGCAGGATGTAAACAGCTTGGATCAAAGGTCTCACTGTTGCAAATCCCTGCTGTGGTCGCTGGTCCTGGTTTGATTATTTCACACCGCTTAGAAAGTAGGTCAGATATTCTACCTAAACACACTTGTTTGGAAATAAACTGTTTTGGTTGGACAAAAAAAGTATATACCGACAACATGTGTTTTACTTGTAATATAAATATGGTCATTCTAATAACATTTCATTTGACTGTAAAGATTAAATGTTGTTTGTAATACTTCTCACTGTGTCATTTTACTCTCACCAGCTTATCTTAAACTGATGGACCAGAGGGACGGCAAAATAAAAATCTTTATTACAAAAACAGGGTACTTTAAATCCAACAGGGGGTTTTTACTTTCACACACTCATGGAAAGGTTCCACATGTGCCGATAAAATACAAACAACACTGGTAACAGGGCATGAAAAGAAATAAAAGAAGTGTGATTTATGAAAAGCTTAAAATACAATTAAAATAAACACAGTGCAACGTGCCACCAAACTGACTATTAGTGCTGTTACATTTGTGACATTGTCTTTCCAAAACATTAACAAACAGCAGTGATTAACCTCTTGCGTGTAGTTTTTGCCCTCAGACACGTCTTTGGCAATAAGTGCAGTTTCAGTCATTTGGGTGAAAAGTTTCAAAGCAACAGGCGTCTATTTCCCTCCCATGCAAAGAAATGCTTGAAATATCAGTGGACGCTAGTGAACACTAGTTGCCTTTTTTTTTTTTTTTTGCTTCACAGAATCAAGAATGTGTGTTTGTGTTTAGTGTACGTGTGTGTTACCAGAAGGTCATTAATGCTATTGGGTCTCACTCAAGGCAAGTAAGTAGTACCATGATCACAGTATGTATTTGGTGTGTGGACCAACCAGATGATTGTCTTTAGTTAAAAAAACAAGCTTCAGCGTCTGGCAGCCTCTCCACCTTCCTTTGCAGGATCCTAGCAGCAGGAAGACTTGGCCCGCTTGTTGCTGGCCCCTCTGCACTCCTCCAGGTCCACTGTAGGAGACTCTTGGTTCTCGTTTCTCTTCCTCAGGATGGAGGGCAGCACCAGATCAAACAGTGCCTCAAACAGAGTGTCCACATTGTAGCCTGTCTTGGCACTCGTCTCGAAGCACGTCTTCTCTGCAGGCAGGCTGCTCTTTTCGTCCAGGCCCTTGTAACGCAGTATTCTGCCATAAAAGGCCGCTGCATCCTCAGGGGAAACCTGTTTTGGTACCATCGATCCAGAGAGGGCTGCAGGAGAGTCCGGGGGCGTGGGGCAAGCAGGCGGCACCTGTGGCCCTGTCTTCTCTTCATCACACTCAGTTCTGTTTTCAGACACCGCATCAGGGTCCTGGGCCAGCTGGGCTTTAGCATCTGTGAGATCAGCCTTGTTGCCTACAACAGCGTAAATGCAGTCATGGTTAGCAGTATCAGTCAGGGACAGGAAGCGCTCCTCCAGCTCAGCCAGGCTTTGCCAGTTGGTGACGTCATAAGTGAGGATGACAGCGGCTGCGCCTCGACAGTACATTGAGCCCAACCCGTGGAACTGTTCACGGCCTGAGGAGACAGACGGGACAACGGTGTCAAATGTGCAGCAGGAAGCCCACAAACACAGAGTTAAAGCAGCCATACTGTAGGTCAGCACTGTGGACGGACACGCAGCACAGAGAGAAAACAGAAACAACCTTTGTTGTTGAAATATGCAGGATTCTTGAAAGGGCACATTGTGTGTGAATATTTCGCCTCTGAGGGCATCGCTTATTAAATCTCTGTCACCAGTCTGTTAATTACACATATGATTATGCTCTCTTTACAGCTGCACAGATTCTCTTTTTTTTTTAATTCAAAGCTTTTATCAAGGTTTTTTTTTAATGAATTTTAAATCTCTGTCTTAATGCTTAATGACATCACCACCCTAAGAACATGCACATTTCCTCTTTGTGTTACTCTCATGAGTTTGACCATGAGATCCTTTGTTTTTATTCCACTTAAACAGACAGATACTGAAAAATAGCTGTAAGCTAGTGAAAAACTGAAGGCACTGAGTTTTTATCTTTTTACTCCCTTTTCTTTTAAAAATCTCCTCTATGTACGTTCATGAAGTGCATTTCCCCTCCAATAAGTTAAGCAGTCAGAGAACAGAGACCAATTGGTACCTTCGTGGCTTGTTGTTGTGAATCCACATTAATCCCAAAAGTTTGAAAATTAACGCTGAGCTCTGCCCCTGTTCGTACACGGCAACATACTCTGTGTTTATTCCTCCAGAAGCTCCATATTGCCCACAGCTTTCTTGCAGGTGCAATCACCTTCAGCAGCCATCTGCTGGTGTCTGACCCTCCACTTGCCCACATCCTCTAACTCTCTAAAATGCCCAAAAAGCCCTATCAATGGCAATGCTAAAAATGAAACAAATTTTTAGGTACGGCCAAAGCTTTCAAATAACTGTTTAATTGCTCTGAAGGTTTGATCGAAAGATGCTGAGGTGACTGTTATGAGGGGTCATTGTTAAGTTCATGGCCTAGAAAGAAGAAGGTGAGTTCTCTAGCTCTCCTCACAAACACATGTACTTTAATGCTTTGAGTGATTATGCAGAAAGTTTTAAAGCAAAAACTGTTGTGGTATTTCTGTTTCAAGTGACTGAAAATTACAATCTAGCATTGACTGAAAAAAATGGTCAATATGTTCCTTCTTGCAGCCATCTGCCACCTTAGTCTAAAGGTTCATCAAAAGAGGTCACAAGGGCATGTAGGCAACAATTTTACAATTGTCAGTGACCCCAAACCAAAACACAAGCATGTAGGGAAAGCTGTACAACTCATCTCCTTCCACCTTAGACCATGTTCTGATCAATCACTCCCCCATGAAAGAAAAACTGTGAATGCTCACAATATAGGAAACTACACCAAAAATCTGTTCTTTTTTTCTTAAAATATAACTGGAACAATAATTTTAGTGTCTTAACATTTTCCATTGTCTTTCAGTTAACAAACAGAATAATTAAACTGCTTCATCTATGATTGCATCATGAATAACACTCAGAGGCCAGTTTGTCAGATAGCTCTGCTGTAACTCACTGGCTTGCTGATGTGACAAAAAAAAGATAAAAACCTTTCTCAGTCCTTGTGCTTCTAAAAAGTACATTCATACGCAAGTTTGGAAAAGTCAGGTTAAAGCATGGGGAGTCAAGTCTTCCTGTCATAACCCTGTCATGTGACTTAAGAGGAACAGGGTAGACAGCTTAAATGCCTTCACGTGGCTTTAAAATTTACCCGTGTAACTGAAAAGGACATTAACCTTGGGAAAATGAGCAGCAGGCAGCCTTTTCAATGTGCTGAGCCAAACATCTGCACATCCGACAACCCTTAAACTGACACTCTTCCAAAGATATATAGTCTATTCTGGTAGATCTGAAACAGTGGCCTTGAAATGACTCAGCACTAGTCCGGCATTTCTCTACCCCGATGACTAAATAAAACAAAATGCAGCAGCCTCCTGTCAGAGGTCATGGAGTTAGGGAACAGTCAGGAAATGGCGTACTGGTGACATGGGCAGCCTTTCATAATCTCTGTGACTCCCAAAATCTACTTTGTAGTTTGTATTTTCCTATGAGGGTTTACTGTTATCAATGTTTATACAATGTTGGAATGTTGTACAGTTTTACAATTATTTATCAGCAACAAATAGAAACCATCGCTTTTATTTTTGTTTGTTTGTAACCCTGTGAAAGATACAGGGTTACAACAAACAGCTGACCACTAAGAGACACACATCTTGAAACTCTGACAGTTTCTTATTCACTATTAGAATCAGTACCTTGAATTCGAGTAAGTCTTACCAGGACCAGCATAAAAAAGCATTAAAAATGCTCATGTCCAGAAAAATGGTCTCATATAGTGCT
>JAPZDT010000005.1:7266718-7278682 GCA_029814675.1 Acanthurus coeruleus | reverse complement strand
GTCATGATTTTTTTCCGCTTTGCATTTGACATTTCAGCGTGGAGCAGTGTTGTATCATGCTTTATTTGTGTATCACAGCAGTAAAAATTCGAAGGCATGTCCAATTCAATCTCAGGGCAAACTAATCTCATCTCTGCACTTAATGCAGTTCTGGGAAAAAGCAGAAGCTCAGGATAACTCTCAATTGCACAAAGTTCCCACATAATGAAAGTCTTGTGCAAATTACTTAACTTTGGATTTCTGTCAGCCAAAGCTTCTCGTCTTTATGTTAATAAATCAATTTTATTTTTTTTTTACTTATGTCTCTTTTTATTAAACTCTCCACTGTTAAAAACAAGGATATAGCTGCACTTTCTCAATGCATCATTTCTCTTTTACTTCCCTGACCTCGTGTTTACAGCATGAATGACCAGCGTATAAGATCAGCAGTGCTTCTTCAATAAAACACATATTTGTCCTGTACTCTTTTTTTATGTGGCATAAAACTGTAGTAAAGGTTGCCTACTATTGAAAACATAAGAGAATGAGGTGTTTCCAGGCAGAACTACTTAGCTCAAGAGTGTGTTCTCCATTAGGTTTGGATGGTATTTTCATATGATTGAGCTTGATAGCTTTGAATTGGTCTTAGCTTGACCTTTAACAACCCCCATTTATTTAGCTCAACTCCAGGATCTACACACTTGAGAAACCATCTCAATATTTACCCATCAACCAACTAATCTCCAATCCCACATACTCTAGCTGAGGGGGTCATTGAACGTGGCCCCAACCTGAAAAATTTTGCTTTGCCCACCAGCCATGAATGTTTGCATTGCAAACCTAAACTGTTATATTCACTTGAACACCGTGATCTGCTTCGGTAGGTAGCGGCTTCTCATGAGAGCTGTGTTGACAGTGTTTTGGACAAATTGCAAATACTTCTATGTAACTATTTCCCTTACAAGGACTTTGCTTGGTTTCTGTAGTATGTGTATTTTGCAGGAATTTAGTACCAAAAAGTGGTACAGAACACTGTGCTTGGATTTAATGGTGACAATATAACAGTTGGAACAGTCCTCACCCTTAAAGTTCAGAACATAACAACCATTAAAGCTGGCTGAAGCCTGTCTGTCTCATGGATGTTCAGGTTACCTCTGCAGCCTTCATTTGGCTATTTAAAATAAATCATAGTTTTGTTGTCCCTCTACATTTTCTTCTCCCCCTCCCTAAATTTTTTTCCTTCTGTCCCCTAAAGATTCCTTCCACATTTACTGATGTGGAGTTGGGTTTCAGAGTGGGCTCTGCCAGTTTTAGACAAACACAGTCTTGGTGATAACCTTCACACACAGTGCGGACAGCCCAGTCAGCCCTGTGCCTCTGCAGCGCAGCTCGGGTCTGTGTAGATTTGTTTGGAATTGTCAAAACGCTGGGAATTTTAATGTTACAGCTTCCCTGAATGTCACAGGACTTAGAAAGTGTAGAATTCATTTAAGAACTGTTAACAGGATCCGTCTGGCTCTCCTCATGTGGAGCTGTGTGAAGGATCGATTTCCTCCGTCACAGTTTATACAAACGTGCTTCCGTACTGTATACATTTTACTGCCAGGCAGCCTGAATTTTGTGTCCACTGCTATTTAGACAGATATGAGTATTTTTTTTTCTAACTCTGTACAAATACAGACTGAGCACAAGCACAGATCTGTGTGAAGTCTATTTGATTGTCCGAGTATTTTCTTATTTAGACTCTCCTTTCACTGGCTTGTAACATACGTCTGTAATAGTACAGAATGTGTGCATTAGACTTTTCTTTCATTTCTCTTTTCTTTCCTACACGTCTGTCTGAAGGATTTCCTTTGTGTCTCTGTGTATTTATATGTACCCAAACTCAACATGTCTGTGTGTAACTGTGTGTGTTCTCAGCGAGGAATTTATGTTATTTGCTGTTAACACAGCTCATAATGGAGCATTGAAATCAGAACCCCTCAAGGCCTGGGCAAATGGCATCCTCCGCCTGCCTCAAATGATTAGACCCCTCTGCCCTCAGGGCCAAACGATCAGCGTTCTGCCGAGGAGAAAGAATGCGATTGATCCAGACTCACCCAAAAATAATCAAATCAGTTCATTTTGTCCTCTTTCAGCTGTGATCCTGTGCCAGGCTTTTGAAGAATTCAGCTTAAAGACTCAAGAAAAAAGTGTCTGTTTCGTCTGAAAGAAAAAAAAAAGGATGATTTTTGCTCGCCTATGTCAGTGCGTGTTTCTCAGAGAAGCTCGGCTCCCAAGTGAGAGTCTGCTGTTAAATGTTAGGTCCTCTCTGTGGGAGGAATTCATTTTTCTTCCACAAACACAATGGAACATTATGTATTAATCCAGGCTGTGCTTTTGAGTGGTGAAACTCAGCGCGTTGGCGTCAGAGATAAATTTTCAACTAAAGTTCTAGCAATGTTGTAACGGCATTCAGCTCTTTGGACTGTTCAGACACTGAGGTGCAGGAATGCCAAAGCACATGTCAAAGTATGGTATGGTACAAAGTATGTCAAACTTGCACAAATCTATTAAATGCTAAAGCTGTAACATTTCTCGCTTTTTTTTGGCTGACCACAATAATTAGGACAAGTGTGCAGTTGCAGGGACAGGGATCCAGGGGTGAGCTTTATTGATTTGTGTAGAAACACACTGTTCTGCCGAGCACTGCACAGTGTAACTCACTGCACGCCTTATCTTGACACTGTTTTCACATGTTGCTGTTTTTTATAATAGGCCCTCCTGGCCGCTCGGTGAACGTTTTGAGCTTTAATTCTCTGTTGATGTATCACTTTGGGGATTTTGTTCTTATTCAGCCTCAGTGGAAAGTTTTTCTTTAGAAGCGTTTTCACACCTTGCTCAAATGTACCGCTTTTTCCTTTCATCCTCCTGTCCACTCCTCCTCCTCCTTCTCTCTATCCTCCTCTCCTTTTTTTCCTCCTGTTTTCCACTAACTCCCCATCCTTTCGTCTAATCTGCCTCCTTTTTTTCCACTTTTTCCTTTCCACTACTTCATTAGAGTGAAAACAAATGTGCTGTCCAGGTTGTGAAACAGAGGGGCGCAAACTCACACAGTCAGCATGAAGCCGGACTAGGAAAATAATGACACTGACTTGCTACTGGCCCCTTAAGGGACAGCTGGTAGAGAGAGTAAAAGTTATCATAGTAATGGAGGAGATGAGGGAGGAGAACAGAGAGTAAAATGAGGAGTCGCCTTGAAAAATGATTTAACGGATGACAGAAACCAAGAGAAAATAAAAGTTAAATTAAATAAGAGAAACAATAGAGTGAATGCTAGCTATTCCCATTACAAATGCCTACCCCCCTTAAAAAATAGAATGTTTCGTGTAAGCAGTTTTGAATGTGCTCCTATTACCTGAACTGAGGTGGAGTGGCGTTTTGGGAACAGGTATGAGCACCGCTGCACCCACAGATGGAGCAACCAGACAGACCTTGTTAAAAGAACAGACATCCCAATCAATATGGTAGTTCCACTGGTGCATCCAGCTGCCGGGGACTATACACAGATAGGCACGGCACAGCAATTTGCAGACATAAACAAGGACCTAATTGTTCAGGGCCTGGAGGTTTGGAGTGAGGAAAACAAAGATGAAGTATAGTGAAGAGTTAAGAGGCATTTTAAGTCTCGTTTAGGAAATGAGAGTTTGGGAGTTCGGCAAAACTTTCTTTGATGAGTGTTGTTATTGTGAACGGCAGGGATCCTTAGTTTAAAGACTCCTAAAGCGAAGGGGAATTAGGAGAAAAGACACTGCGTGCACAGCATCAAGTGTGAGATAGACAGGTTCTCTGGTTCCTATTTTCCCAGGCTTTGGTCAGACTTGATTGTTCAAAGTGGAAAAAAAAGTAGTTTGAAAGAGTCATTTGCTATTTGTGACTTTCAGTGTAATCTTGGGGTCTCATCCCACACGGAGGAGCCGTATTGATTGGCGGTCTTACTTAACCTCCTGATCATCCCTTCATCTTGTTTGTAAAGGGCAGGAGAAGGGGGGACGGTGAAGGAGAAAGGGTGCAACAAAGTGAGACACCGACAGAGTTCACTGAGTATCTGAAGGGAATATCAGAATTTCACTTCATCAAAATCCCTCAGAAACACAAACACACAGGTGAACCTGACCTCACCTGAGTCACACACACACACACACTCACCGACTCTCTCATATACACACTCATGCACTTCTTCGCCTTCTCTCCACCTTGTCTTCCCTTGATTTTTTACCCCTCTCCCCCTCTTTTTTTTTTTTTTTCGGCTCTCCCGTGCTCCCACCCACCCCCACCACAAAAATACAACAGCCAGTGTGTGTAACCCTGATATGAAAAAATCCTGTCAGCATCTTTTTTCTAAGCATCAGCACTTGTGTTAAACTATAAGATCTGCTCATATTTTGTGTTTCAGCTTGTTAGTAACAGCCACTTCTTATGCCACATCTCCATCTTTGTGTGTGGACTAAGCAGTTTAAACCCTGCTGAATCTACCTCCGGTTCAATGACAAATAGAGTGAGAGAGTCACTGTCGGCATGAGAGGGTGACTAGTCATACAGTGTGATGGTACAAGCATTGTAATGTGCATTTGGCCTTCTCAGGAAGGGGAAGGGACGATGAAACGAGCTCTAAGTGAACTTTCCCTACTCTTTCACTTCAAACGTCTACCTGCTGTGAGCATCAGTGCTCACAGCTGTATTTATGGGCCATAATGTGAGGTGTAGAGCTGCATTACCTTCATAGGACCTTGCTGTTGGCAGGCTTTATTTGAGGTGGCTCTGTGCACCGTGAAAGCCTGTCATCAGGAGCCGCCGCCCTGTGTGATTTATCAGAATAGAATGTGCTCACAAGGTCAGGATGATTCGACTGTTCCCTTCCACGTGTTTCCATCAGACGCCCTTTTCTTCCGTAAGTGGAGGCTACTTTTTAAACCAAACTAAACATTAGTGTCATTTCCGTGGCTTGTGCAGTGCTTAAAGCTACAGTTTTGTTAGATGTTAAACTTCTTAGTCTGCCTCCTGTTTAGATGCTGAACAGCCAGTGGACGTCTGGTGGCTGATGACTTTCTCTTGTCCGTTACTCACTCTGACTGAGTCAGAGCCTTGTTTTCTCTCAAGGCCTGTGTCAGTGGTGCTGCTTTTTAAATGAAACACGTCCTCTGCTCTGGTAATTACAAGGCGCATGAACACGTCGCACTCTGATAGACAGAGAGGGGCTAATTGCTAGTGTAGCGTCCCGGTCCAGGTGTGTGTTTGTGGGTGTGTTTGTGTGTCCAGGTGTCAGCTCACTTTTATGATACGGCCGTCTGCACTGCTGTCTGCAGAAACCAGCCCATGGATGCAGAACGTAGACCCTGTTGTCTCTTTTCTTTATTGTGGATCGAGTGTGAAATCTCCACAGCAGATGGACTCTGACAGGTGTGTTTGAGGGACTTCCTCCTCCCTGCACCTCCGTTATTGCCACTGGGTGTAGTCGCTTCTTTACAGCCAGATTAATGTGTCTAAGCACGCCTTTGCAAAATAGACATTTTTTTTGCTCTGTGGATATAACCGGTGCTGTGGCTGAAGGAGGATAAGGACCAAAGTAATCTGCCTCAGCGGGATCAGTCTTTAATGGAGTTAGTGCTTTACTACTTTCTTGCCTTGACCTTGCTGGACCTGGTGTCACAGCAGCATGGAGCCATCCCTCCAGAGTCTGACTCTGCTGCCACCGAGTGAGTCAGGATGAAAGATTTCTCTCCTGTTTCTCTTTGACCATTTCACCAAAGAATAAACAATGTTTGATCTCCTTCTGTCATTGTGTGTGTGAAACATGTAGAGTGGAGCAGACATACATCCTATTTATTTCTTTTTTTTTTTTTATATCTAAAAAATGTATGCCTTACATTTTTGTAATCCTCCATAATGGAGATGGTGCAGCCAAGGAGAGAGAGAAAAAATGTACCTTAAGCAAATGTCTGGAACGTCACATATGTAACATGCATTAAAATGCCAGTTGA
Organism: Acanthurus coeruleus; assembly: GCA_029814675.1. Lineage (NCBI taxonomy): Eukaryota > Metazoa > Chordata > Actinopteri > Acanthuriformes > Acanthuridae > Acanthurus > Acanthurus coeruleus. The sequence goes on along the minus strand of JAPZDT010000005.1, from coordinate 7,272,683 downwards.
ATCAACATTTGTCAACGACAGTTTGTCAAAGCAAATAAAGAAAAATGCAGCTCAGAAATAAATAAACTGCATTTATCGTCAAATTTTTACACTAGATTGCAGTAAGTATGTATGAGAACACTTATAATAAATAAACCTTATTTCTTTTCTTTCATTTCAAGAAAAGTAAAGGCTGCATTAAAAAAAATAATACGTAACTGAGAGCTTTAAAACATGCACCTTGTAAACAAGAAGTGTTTAAAAATCAGATAAAGTTTGGCTTAAGTTTAGTCTTTTTTTTTTTGCTAACTTCATTTCACATCTGAAACTGTTTCTACCAGTTTAATCATCTACAATCTCAAAGTGTCTCAGCAGATAAAGGCCTTCAACACTTCCCCTTCCTCTGTCTTTCCCACGAATCTACCACTTCCTCAACTGCTCTCGCTCTGTGAGAGAAGAAAGCTCTCACTTGTTTTGCCTCAACTGGAGGGAACAACAAAAATTAATTACTTTAATAATAAATAACTGTTCTTTTCTTGCTCCAGGTAAAATTATTGTGGGATTAAAAAATAAATTACAAAACAAAAGGTTTTGACTTATTTTTTTTTTTTTACCTTATTTTTTGTTTTCCCTTAATTTCACCCTGACAACCTGACAACCCTTCTGTCAGTTAATTATTTTCTTCATTTTGAAAAACCAAGCAACTTGAAGGTAACATTTGTTAGCAAGTTGGTGGGAAAGATTAGATGTGTTAGAAATGATGGGGTCCTGGTGGATTGATGGCAGTGTAAATGCAATGAATGCAATGAACCTTTTGTTTTTGCTACTGCAGGTAGCAGGTATTTTTTCTGTCGGTTGTTTCAGCAGAAATCTTTCTTCTTTTTGTGGAAAGTTACCTCATACCGATAGATGTGCTGCACCTGTGCTTCTGTGTGGCTCAGTTTTGTTATTCACTAATTAGCAAATTCAATGTGGAAATGCCACCTTTATCCTTTTATAGCGAACAAGAAAGAAGCTCTAACATCTTTTTTCCTGTCCTTCTAGTGTTGAAAACAGTGCTTTCATAGTGAAGAATAGTAACACTCATGTTGGCCTGCATTAGGCCACATTCAAGTTCCTGCAAGTTGAATTGTTCCCAGATAAAGCTAAGCATGTGCGGCTTTTCTTTTCTAACAATAGCGGCTCGCAGTGTCTCCATTTAGTCTCCTTTCTTGTAAGAAGAAGCAACAGAAATGCAACCTATGTTTCATTGTATTTGCGGTCTTTGCTTGCGCTCTAATTTTTGTTTTGAAGCCTGTCTACGTGCATCATATGTGCGTGCGTGCAGTCATGCGATGACATGCTCCAGTGTATGTGATTGGCAGGCAGTTTGATGGCTGAAACGAGCTGTATCGCCTGCAGTGTGTTCTCAGCTCCACATGCGAGGTGCCAGTGGTGAGAGGCTGGTTGATATACTGCTGGTAGTCACATTTCCTCACAGAGACTGGCAGGCAAAGCCATCGTACAGTAACTTCACACGCATACATCTCCTCACAGAAGGAGAATGCAATATTAATTTTGTTCTTTGCGTGGGTAAAGGCAGAACATTGAAGTGACTGACTTTAGCGCTAATACATATAGACAGAAACAGTCAGTGGAGCGGTGTCTGCACTTCCATCTGCATGCACAGCAACGTGGTTAAATGTAGGTCACAGACTAAGGCAGATGTGGGGGAAGGAGAGAAGGTGAGCAGTGGAAGTGAAGGGAGGGGGAAGCCTTTCATTATGTCATCATGTTGGAGCAGCGGCAGGATTAGATCTTGGCAGGATATATAGGAAGGGTTTAACCCCTCAATTTTGAGCTTTTGACTTGGAAGTAAAAGGTACTAATTCTTCCATCCATCAGAGGAAACAAAGATATCAGCCCCGCTTCGTTCTCCTCTTCTCTGACCTGGAAACTCTGCTACAGCATTAGCAGCAATTGCAGATGTGAAACACAGAGAAAGTTCAATGAAACAGTTGCTAGCTGATGGTTTTACACAATGTGACAGTGTTTTAGCCTCGACATTACCCTGTGTTCACTCGCATATTGTACAGATTTAGGTAGGTAGCCATCCGTTCAGTCAGAAGGCTATTTTTAACAGCTGCACTTTAGGGTTTCAAGATGTGATGAAGTGCAGTGGACCCTTTGGTGTATTTGGGCACTAGCAGTATAATTACACAGGGTCTGATGTCCTACACAGTAATAACCTCTTTGCTTCCTGAGGCCAAAGCAGGGTGCACCTACAGCAGGGGGTTTATTAAGTGAGGACAGAGAGAGAGAAAGAGACATGGTTCATTAAATCTGTGCATACACTTCTTCTTTGAGCTCAGTTTTCTTACTTCACTTCACGATTTTCAAATGACCTCTGATGTTCCAGCCTTTGCTCTCGCCTGTAATGTCTCATTTGTCTCGTCTGGTTTGCAGCCACACAAATAAGCATCTCTACATGACACGAAAAACGCAGTATGTGCTGTTCAGTGAAATGCAATGCCTTGTATTGGCTAAGTTAGGAAGGTTCATATTTCGGCAGTCCCTAAAAATGGTACTAGATCAATACCTGTGTAAGTGCCTCAGCCTTAATGACAGTTTTGTAACTGCAGTTTGATTTGTGTAAAATTTTTCCTTGATTGAATTACAGTCAGCAGTTTCTTTTATCTGTGAGGCACCTTTCAGATGCAGCTCAAGAGTCTGAGGCGTGTTGACATGAATCCCTCCAACTCAGAATGCAGCATGTAAGATGGCCGTTGATAAGGTGGCTAATTTCCATGTGTATGATCTCTGTCTCATACATAGCAGTTCAGATTCAGGTGAGATTAAACACTGTTTGGTTGCTTCATAAGTTCATACCTTGTAAACTTGTCTTGTGACTAATATATGATTTGTCGGAATTTTCTTATTTAAACTGGAATTTGGAAAACTTTCAGGAGTGCAACTTGGACTCTGAATGCTGAGCTGACAGTTATTGAACTGTGGTGTTGATTGAAGCAGATAATAAGTCCTGAACTAATTAATAGTACAGGATGTAATTAATGTCAGTATCACCACCTCTCTACATCACAATACAGCAACTTGAAGGCAACTTGTTTTAACAGGCAGAGTTTGAAAAGAAAAACAGTTAGTACAAAGTGTTCATACCTGTGTCTACAGTTGAAGGTGGGGTGAGCCTTTCGTCATTGCCTCCTCCCATATATCACATGGCCTCCCTGATCTCTCTCCAAAATGAAGTTCACACATTAGGACTCAAACTCTACAGAGACATGACGGACAGCCATTCATTGTAAATGAATGAAATAGTAGCCCATTGTGCCCCCCTGCTCCTGCAATTCAAAACTCAAATATTTCCCTTGACACGATTTTGGAGAAGTTGAGACGTGTAGGAGCAGCAGCTCAGAAAATACTGACTGGACTTGTTTTGATTCCCTCTGGAAAACAGAGGCTGTAGTTGCTAAGCTGCAAGCTCCAGCTCAACTGTGTGAAAGTACTGAAGGTAAAAGTAAGGAATCTGATTGATGTGGTGAATAATTTCCTCAATCAATGCAGTTTTCGGGAAATTAACAACCCTTGAAGTACTCATGTCTTCCTCGATAAACCTAAAACCCAAACAAGTTCCATATACCTTAACTGTGCAGGAGTTTTGACCTCCATTAGACCTTTTCTGTTCTCTGTGCACCTTGTAAATGGACGAGGGTTTACCAAAAACCAATACTCTGTCTCTACATTTAAGTACTCTATCAGTATTTCCACATGATGTAGTTTCCAGATAAACAGTAGAGATATAACATTCATGTTACAAAGTAATCCATCAGAAATGTGCTCTTGCATTTATTCGAGTGGTCAGCTTATCAGAGAATGACGTCCCACTGCGATGCAGTAAAACTTGAGCCAGGTTAAACCTCTCTGCCGGCCAGCCCTGCATTGTTTTGCTAGACGACCCTGCGTTGGCGGCCCTGCTGTGGACTGGCTGAATTCAGCAGAATAAGAGTGCAGTAGCCGTGAGCACTTAGAGTGTGATTTGGTTGTGTTAAAAAAAAAAAAGAAGAAAAAGAAAAAGAAAAAACACCCCACTTGAGCTCCAGTTCATAAATAACTCCGTGCCCTAGTAGTGAAGCTTCATACACCCACCACCAGCACCCACCTCTACTTAAAACTACAGCCTGTATCTAATTGTGTTCCTCATGTTAAACCTTAGCAGCAATATCTGTTTTCCTCACTTTTCATGCACAGAGCACATACTGTATATGCACATTTTGCATGTATTGCTTACGTATTCCTAGGAGATGTGACCTGAAATTTAGACAAATTCAAAGCTGCATTATTAACCCAAAATGTCTCTTGACCGCGTGGTTCACACTTCTGTCTGCAGGTCCAAAGATGCTGAGCGAGTCTGGCGTTGTTGCCTTCTGGTCAACCTCACGGTGATGTGTTAGTTTTTGGTTGTTTAAATTGAAGCACGGTTAATATTAAAGTAAAACAGCTTTATATTTTTAGATGGGGAACAACTCCGCTCTTGAGGACTCAATATTTTATGAGGAACAAGCTCTTTGGTCAGTGTTGTATTTGAGAACGTGCACACTTGAATCCTATTGCTATGCAGTGTGCAGAATAAAGGGGGGCAGCATGTTCTCTGACAGAATCTGCCTGGTATTCCTTTTGGTCTTTTATTATTTCCTCTTTGTCTTTTAATGCCAGTGTTAAATACCACAGATGAATTTTATTAGCCTAAACAGTTTCTACCCTCACATTGTGCATTCACCTCTCTTTTGTGCTTAAACACAAGCGAGTTCTTGTGTGCCAATCTCTGCATTTGCTTTGTATTTTCTGCAAAGTTCATGTGGCCTTTACTTCTTTATGCCAAGACCTGAACCTCTAGCTCCCTACAGAAACTCTTTCAAGTTGGCTGTGATTAAAGAATTCACAATGCGGCCTCTCCACCCTGGTTCCTCAGCAGGACATAGTAAAAAGGACTGAGTAAATTTCAGTGAGATGCTGTGCAGCTGTATTCCCTCAGGGGCCGTCCAATCACTTACCTGGTAGTCAAATAGTGACTGGAGTTCAGTAAAGTCACCTCTGGCAATGCCTGTTCTACAGGAGCATTGAGAATTACAACTGGCAGCAGAAGTACATGCTGGGTCTCAAGGAATATGGCCACATGAAAAAAGAAATTTGTCTGTAAAAATCGTCTTTGTGTTTAGCTCATTTTAGCAGTGTTGAGTTTGGCACCTGAGTTGGATGTAGATTCAGTTTTTGTCCTTTAGTCTGAGCTTTAGTTGACTTTTTACTGGTGAAAGTAAACATTTTTCTTCATACCCTAAATATCTTAAGTTAATGTTGTTGCCATCTTTGTTGTGTGCCGTTATAATGGTCACATGGATCATGTCTTTGCTTGTAATCTGTAGTTAAGATTGGATAATAAGAGATTAAACATTTGAATTAAGAACTTCTTTAATAAACAGAAAGTGGAAAACAGTTTCCACCTTCAAGCAGTGAAGCCTGATAGTGAGGATTCTTGTGACAGACAACCAAAGACTGCAACATGCACCAACAAGACCACAAACCATACGAGAAAACCAAAGCTTGACTTCTTGTCTGCTCTCAGAAGCTAAGTTGCTGGGAGAATAATGCCCTTTTGAGTGTTTTGTTTTGGTTTATCATCACAGTCATTATGTTCAGATGCTGTTGAAAGTGTTTCAGAGAGAACTGCACTGCACCATACTGAAAAGTTTTTGTTTGCCCTCCTCGTTATGACAGCGGGGGTGGACGAACACCTTTAGAAACCAATAAGCAGAAGTGAAATTATCATTTATTTATGGATACTCTATTATTTACATTTTGAAACTGAAGAACCAACCAAACATGTAACAAAAAATGAAGTCCAAGAAGAGTTTGATAGAAAACAAATAAATTAGCACCATGAAACTTAGCTGTTTAATGCTTGAAGTGTTAAGTGATTTAAGAAATTAGTGTT
>JAPZDT010000005.1:7152834-7163758 GCA_029814675.1 Acanthurus coeruleus | reverse complement strand
AAAGAAGGAAGACTGAACAGTTCCATTAGCTACATCTCCTCATCTGCATTGTGAGTGCTCCCTAGTGGCAGAGAGAAGTAACTACAGAGGCCTATTGTTGAACACAAATGCGTAGGAATCATTTCTCTCACTGGCAGAGGGCTGACAGCTCTGAAATGATAAGGGGAACAGGAGGAAAAATATTGATTCATCTGGCTCCATTAAAATGGAAATCAAAAGAGGAGGAGAGGCAAAATCAGAGAGTTGCAACGCAGATTACACATATGATTCAAACACAAGTTAGACCTACATTATTCATATGTGAAAGAAGGCAGAGATGCTAATAAACCATCATTTTAATTTATTCTACATTTAGAAATATGACAGAAATGGGAGAGCTTTCATAAGAGGAATCATTTTAGGGAAATAGAATAAATTACAAACCATAACATTTTATAACATTTTTAATCCAAGACACTCTGTTAAAATATAAAGATATGTTTCCCTGTGACAAAACAGCTCCAATATAAATACTGCTGTGCAAACACAGTTCTCTGAATACATCTGTGGAAAACTTCACAGTCACTTCTTCCTCTTTAAATTTTTAGAGTGTCTGCCTTCAATGTTATTGACACAGAATTCATTAGAGCGTTTAAATTAGGAAATCAGCTACGTAAAAACAGTTTAATGGGGCCTATAAATGATATTCCTTTCAAACTGGCACCAGAAGAGGTAGAAAGAGATTCCACTGATCTTTTAATGAGGCTGAGCAGACTTTCCAACTGTTTTACTGAGCTGTTGCATCCTTTGTATAAAGTTCCAATGATATCGATAAATCGTTCTCCAAATCCAAAGGTACTGAGTGTTTTTACTATGAATTGGTGGTTTACTGTATCAGACGCTTTGTAAAAGTCAACAAACAAAACAAGACTGTCCTCGTTTATGTATTCATTGTAATCTATTAAGTCCAATATTAATCTTACATTATTAATTATACTTCTGCCTGCCATAAACCCAGATTGTTCCTCATCAATAACTTCTCCCAATCCCACCTTAGTCTCTGTGCAAAGATGGAGGCAAATATTTAGCATCATCGTTTAATAAGGTTATTGGCCTCCAGTTTTCTATATTAATTTTGTCTTTATTTGGTTTGGGTATTAATTTTATAAGTCCTTGCTGCATAGAAGGTGGGAGTTTGCCTTTGGTGATTGATTATTCAAAAATACATGCAAGAAACGGGGTAAGGGCATCCTTAAAGCTTTTGTAGAATTCGCCAGTAACGCCGTCGTTTCCGGGAGATTTATTATCTTTTAGTGAATCTATAGCTTTAAGTATTTCATAATTAAAGATTTTTTGGTCACACAAGTCCTTAAGTGGGTTGTCAATTTTTTTTAATATTGTGATTTATATTTTGGCAATACACATCCATTTGATTTTCATCAAGAGTTTGTCTGGAGTACAGTTTTTCATAAAAGTTAGCCACGTAGTTAGAGATTATTGATTCATCTTCAAAAATTGTACCATTAATTTTAAGTTTGCTCACAGAAGACATTTCAGCATTTCTTTTTTCAAGGTTAAAGAAATACTTAGAGCACTTCTCGCCTTGCTCTTGCCATTTTCTTCTGGATCTAATGAAAGCACCTCTAGCCTTTTCTTCATAAATTAAATCCAACGCAGATTGCAGTGAAGCAAGTTCTCTGGCCTCATCTTCAGACGGCTTTTCTTTTTCAGTTAAGTTCATATTTTTTGTAACAATTTGGAGTTCTTTTTCTCTTGTTGTTTTAGACATTTTTTTGCCCAATGCTACGGCCAATCTTCTGATTTCATATTTTAATAACTCCCAGGATTCTCCACACAGGTTGGTAGTCACTGCTTGTCTCCAGTACTTCTCAATAAGCTTTTTTATTTGGTTTTGAAAGTCATGATTTTGAATTAGTGTTTTATTTAATTTCCAGTAGTCTGTGTTAATTTTTGGTCTTTTTGACAGGTTGATCCTAATTGAAGTTGCTTTGTGGTCTGTGAAAATGGTGGGTTCAATATGTGTTCTCTCTACATTATCAGTTGTGCTGGCTGAGACCAGCCAGAAGTCAATACGAGACTGTAAGGATTTATCTTTATTACTCCATGTATACATTTTATCATTTGGATGTTTATGCCTCCATATGTCAATTAAGTTTAATCTATTACATACAGTTTATCTAGCTCATTCACTGCTCCTTTGTTTTTTGTAGGGAGTCTATCAATTTCATCATTCATAACTGTATTAAAATCCCCACCCCAGATAATCTTAGCTAAAGGAAATGTTGACAACCATCCATTAATTGCATCCTCTATAGCCAAAAATAAGTTAACATTTTCTTCTTTATTATTGGTTGCATAAATGTTTACCAAAATAAATTGTGAATGATCTGTGTTTAATAACAACATAATCCATGGTCCCTTATCATCTGAAAGGTATTTAATAATTTGGCCTTTAAAGTTCCCCTTGAGGACAGCGACCCCTGCTGACTTGTTTGTACCAAATGAAAACCAGATGTCTTTCCCCCATTGATTTTTCCAGAATAAGCTGTCTGACTTTTCGGCATGCGTTTCTTGGATGAAGTAGAAATCTGCTGGTTTCCCCTGACAAAACAAGAACACCCCTTTCCTTTTTAAATCATTTCTAATCCCCCTCGAATTTATGGACAAAACAGAAATAGACATGACTGGACTAACGACTCAAAAACACAGACAGAACGAACGAACAAACAAAAAAATTTAACGGAATCTCGATCCTCTCTTAGGTCGAGATAAAACATAAAGCTGCACCCTCTCGGTATTAGGCCATAGGGCTAAATCAAAATGTTCCTCTGTATAATTAGTGATATCTGTTCAAGAAAAGCTTAAGTGTATAAGGCATTACTTTTACATGTTTTTCGTAGTTTGACACATTTAATGTGACCGTACGTCACGCAGGCACTCTTCGTCCGTCGATGTAGGCGCATGGCCCCCTGAAGCCGGCTCTCTTGCCCTCCTTGCGGGCCTGCTCCACCTGGGGCCACAGCTTGTTTCGGGCATCCTTCACCTGTTGCGTAATGTCTTCAAAGACCCTGGTCTTGCGCCCCTTGAGCATTGTCGCTGTCCTGGCATCCCTCCAGACGCGGTCCCGGTGGGCTCTGGATATGAAGAGCACAATGATGTTGTGGCTGGACCTCTGCTCCCCGGACCGGGGGCCCAGCCGGTGTGCGACATCCACCCTCAGCTCCAGCTGCTCCTTGATTCCCGGGGAGACCTGTCCAAACAGGTCGGTGATGATCTTCCTGGTGTCCTCACCGGTTGTCTCGGGGATCCCGGCCACCCGAAGGTTCCAGCGCCTCCTGTACGCCTCCAGCTCGTCGCATTTCTCCCGCAGCTCCGCTTTCTCCCTTTGCAGTGCGGTGACTGTCGTCCCCAAGGTTTGAACTTTTATTGTTACTTCTTCCAGCTGCTTCCCCACGCCATCCAGTGTGTCTTTGACCTCTTTCACAGTGTTTTCCACAGAATGTGTGCGTTTAAGCGTTTCCATCTGCAGCTGTTCAATTCTTTCAATTGCAGCAAAAATGAGGGCGTTAGAAATGTGTCGGTCATCGTCCTCCGCACTGGCTAAAGATTTTGATTTTTTAGATGGTCTGTTAGGTTGGCTGGCAGTGCCTGAAGCATCTGTAGTGGAAGGTTTCTTGAGCTCCTCGTCCATTTTTTCCAATTGTTCATCCATAGCTTTTCTCGTGTAAGAGTGTTTATCCTGAATATTACTCATAATTGTCCAAAAGCAGCAGATAATGTCCAAATGAGGCTTGTGTCCTGGAAGTGCAGCGTTCAGGCTCACCCAAACAGGTGCGTTCGTTTAGCCCAATCAGCATAGCGGCTCCATTTCATTATCTTAAACCTCTTTAAAAACTTTTAGGTCTTTTTGTCCTTCTCAATAAAGTCTTTGTAGCTTATTAAAGCCCTTTCCAGGTAAGGCAAATGTCAGTTTACCGAGTTAGGGGCATTGCACGGTTTCTCACACCACCTGCTTGCTCCCGTGGGCCACGACTCAAGTTCAGCATTTACGTTCCGTAATCACACCGCTCCGCCATCTTTACTGAAGCCACTCAGTCCCGAGTCTCTAAGACTTACCATTCCGGAGCTACGCCCACTCTGGGCACAAGGAAGTGGCGTATCTCGGGAACGGAAGCTCCTACGGACTCGGGAGTGGCAGCGTCGGGCTCGGGGTACGCGCAAATGAGGGTAGGTCCAGGTCCCGTGCCTCCAGCGAGCGCGAAATAAGACAGCACCTGCCCGCTCGCAGTTCTGCTCGTGCGCCACAAGAGGGAGGCAGACGGCCGGGTCCAGGCCGCATTTGTTCAGAGCAGTTATGCATTTTCCCCGAGCTGGTTCACGTGAGTTTCACTTCAGTTCAAATCAACATGTTATTGGGAGACCCCACAGGCATTTCTTCAGTTCTTTTCCCTAAAGAATGAAGAGCTACAGAGCAATCAGTTACCCTTGACTCACAGCAGTTTTCATTCATTTCACTGAAGCCTCAGACTCACGACGTGCCTTGCTGTGACCTGCTGCGTCCTCCTTGCAGCCTGTCACGCGGACGAAGAGAGCGTGCGGTCGTGTGCGCTACATATCAGTGGATGTTACTGTAATAAACTGTGATATACTGACCTGTTGTAAACAAGACCGCCTGCCCGCAGTTCTGCTCGTGCGCCACGAGAGGGAGGCGGGCAGACTGCTGGACCCAGACTGCAGTCTGTTCAAACACACATTTCTCAATCAAGCACACTTTTATTCATTTTCCCTGAGTTAGTTCACGTCAGTTTCACTTCAGTTCAAATCAACATGCTATTGATATTGATATTGATATTGATGTTTGGTGTATTCACAGGCATTTTGTCGTTATAGCAGCTTCTGACACGAGTCGATCTCTTCCGTCAGTATCTTTAACCTCAGCTGTTGGTTTTTTAAATAGCTCACCAGCTGGAAGGAAAATGTCTACTGCTACTGTCTATGCTACTTTCATTCAACTGCATATGTATCATCTCACGAGACATTCGTGGATGTACAATGTATTGTAAATATGCTGCTACATTTCAAGAGTATATTAGAGTACAAGGGTGACATCCTGATGAAATGAAATAAAATCGAGCTATTTATTTTTCTTTACAATTAGGGGAGAGCGGAATTTACTCCGGTCTGTGGGAGGAGGAGCGGACAGGCAGAGTAAATTCCGCTCTCAGGACCATGGTCCGCAACAAGCCGTCCTGCAGCCGGTGCGGACATCATGGCATTTGTCACAGCATTACCTAACGCTGTATTTGACAGAGACCTCATTAATGGAGACACTGATTTGGCTCATGGTGCAGAAGACGCTAAAAACTAGAGCAGGGGTCGGCAACCTTAGACACTCAAAGAGCCATTTGGACCCGTTTCCCACAGAAAAGAAAACACAGAGAGCCGCAAAACCCTTTTGACACCTAAAATTAAGATAACACTGCATATATCTTTTTTTTTTTTTTACCTTTATTCTATGTATAAAAACTACAGTGTGTTGCATTCATGAAATCAATGAACTGGTACAGAGAAAACAATTTTTTTTTCTGCATGCAACAAAAACATTTTGAACATTTTGAACTCTGAAAGAAAGATGCTGGCAATTGAGTACGCCACAGCTGAACTGATGTCTTTAATTTCCCTGTCTGGTAAATGTTCAGTTTTCTTCAGAAACTTTTCATTTCTTGGAATTATTCATGGAGGGCCTACCGGGGATTGAAAAGCTCAATGAATTGCGCACCGGCGGGTGTCGCACATGTAGCGTTGTGACACATATTTTGAGCGACAAAAAAAAGAAAAGAAAAACAGAAAATAAACACATTTTATTTTAATGTTACAAGAACACCATAATCTTCAAATTTGGAATTACATTTAAAAAATAAACGACATAAAATGAAATACATTTAAATTAAATACTTATTATTTATTTCCCAAAGGCAAAGGGAGCTGCAGCAGAGCGATGCGGCTCCGGAGCTGCAGGTTGCCGACCCCTGGTCTAGACAATCCAGACTAAAGACAGGATTTCTGGGGCTCTAGAAGATCTTGTTCAGAAGTCTCTATGTTATGCTTCTTATTCTGCATGTTTTTGCCCCCTTTTACAGCTTATTTAAGGAAAATTTGTGCTTTCTTGTCAATATTTTAAGTATTTTTATCAGAAAGTGCTGTGTAAGAATGACTGTGGGTACACAATGCTTTCTGACCTGAAGACAGGACAAAGTGCTTTTACACCTCACCCACACACCCTAAATTTGGCAGAGCTGCCACATAAAAACTCAAAAATCTAATTTGCCACTTCGATGTACTGATGAATACTGGCCCAGTTTCAGCAATGAGTATTGTTGCTGAATTCTTTTGCCCATTACTGCTTTTATTTCCTGAGAGAGGAAAGTGGGGCACAAAGCAGCATGAAGCCATCTACAGTTCAGTTCTGCCTGAAAGGATGTCGGTGATAAACCACATTAGAGCACAGCAAATGAGGAGGGAAAGCTGGGAAGAACAGTGATCACAGACTATCCTGCAAGGTCCATAATGACAACGTAGACTTACTGAAGAGCCGAGAAAGAGACAAAAAAGACCCAGGATGAAGTAATCAGGCTCTCAGCCAATCAGATTCCCTATTCAAGTGTATGAGTAAGCTCCATTAGCCCCTGACCTTACCTATTGCTCATCACCTCATCATGAAAATGTTCTAGCCTATTGGATTCGCTCTGGCTTTTAACACTAAAGAGCTACTGGGCTGGAAGCAAACTACTTAGACTGAAATGGAACTAGGCCATAATGTTGTAGTTGAAATGTAACAGTGACAGAGAGGCAATCCATCATTCCAGCACAACCATTAGGCTGCTGATTTCTCCACCAATCAATCTACTTACTGATCATAGAAAAGCAGAGACACTACAGTGACAGAGAGAGGGGCTGATGTTAACAGTACTGAAGTGGGGGAGTGAGGGGGAGATTTATGTTGTGTCTGCTCACAAAGGACTCTGGTGTGGGTGACAGTGGCAGGCTGTGCCATGCTGGCCCACATAAAGCTGCAGAGTTTTCCCAGGGGCTGATATCCACCGCAGGGTTGAGAGGAATCAGCACATTAGGCCAGACTCGCTTCATCTGTTTCTCTTCTACTCACCCCTCACCCACTGCCAACTCTAAATATGGCTGCTTTTCAGAGCCACACAATTACTATTTTTATTACAATTCCACTTCTTGATCATTTTTCTCGTTGGAACTTCTACCACATGTTTCTATTTTCTCCCCGTCTCAGTCTCCCTCTAACATCATGGTAACTAAAGCTAAAACTGTCAAAACTAATGAATTTCTGTGCCATGCATAAGCCATCCTGGTATTTTCCCCTTATAAGACAAGCAAGCTGATCCTATTTACTGAACTCTTTTACTCCTGACTTAAACTATATACCATCACATCCCACAGCTAATTCCATTTCACTCTGTCATGGCTGTTTCCCGACCGTCACAACCTAAAAGTAAATTATTTTAGCACCATTATATAATGTTGGAAAAGCAGATATCTATTAAAAACTGGTTGTGAGATAATTCGGCTCACTAACAGTCACAATCTATTAAACCATTTGACAACGGCTGAATGACAATGACACAGCGATGATTGGAAGCTAAAAGCTCTGAACCATCAGACAGCAATGGTATTGAAGAGCTCAGCAGTAAGTCCTAAAATACCAGAGCACAAGTTAATTGTGTTGGGAAAAGGTGAAAGCCATTGCTGAGGGACACGGGGGGGAGCTGTGTGAGTCACACACATTCACACTATGCCGCTGTAAGCTCTGTTTTCTACACAGAGTTGGTTTTATGCACAGGGTGATGTGCATAAACCTTAACTCTAAAGCATGTAGATGTTCACCCTTGGACTAAAGCAGTGGTTTTCAAACTGTGGGCCACTGAGCCTCTGCATGGGGGCTGCTGGATGAGTAAAACCGAGTTGAATAAATATAATCTGAATAGGAACAGGGAAAATAAAAGTTGCTTTTTTTCAGCTTGCATCCAGATCTTAATGAGGAAATAGATTTCACCCTTTTCTTATAGCTGGGTTTGTGGTAATACCCGTTTTTATGTTTTTTATCTCTTTTATTTTTGCATTCTATATTTTGTAAGATGGAACTTCATGCTGTATTTCAGCATAGCCTAGATTTCTGTTTAATTAGGGTTATTTCCTCTGAATGCAGTTACCTCTTCTCTCCATTGTGATGTGAACCTCTGATGTAATTTCCCTCTACCTCTCAGGCCTATATTTGTCTTTATTTTCTCTAACTTCTAATTAGTCACCCTGATTTAGACCTGTGTGCCATGATATGTAGGTGTATTATCTTTACCTTTATCTTTGCCATGCATTGGTCACACCAAACATGGCTTTTTAATGGCCCCTAAACAAAAGTATCTTGATTTCTCCCTTTTTTGGCCTTTAGCAAATTAGAATTTGCTGATACAATTGTGCTAACCTAAATTTACCTTAAAATCAACCTGGATTAAAAAATACTACCTTTTGATTGGCTGATAAAAATTGTGGTGAGAGGAGGTAAGAGTATTTTTGTTGAAAGTACTGCCTCAAATTAAAAGAAGGACCTCTATTTAACACTTTTGTTTTATTTCATTTAATCCTAATTATTTTTAATGCTGGCAATAAAAAAACTTAACTCCCCCCTTTTTTTACTGAGCAGCCTTTCAGTCTTCAAAGCTTTATGTAACCAACATCTTCACATATCAGTTACTGTTTGCTTTACAGTATGACCCAAAAAACAAACAGAAAATGTTACTGTTTTCTTTCATATGATCTTGTGTTTTTATGCACTTGACTGAGTCTTAGCATGAATTAAGCTGTGCAAATAAAGATATATTTATGAAGTGTTTTTTTATAATAATAATTATAAAAAGAAGAGGAGGAATGCCATAAAGTTTATCTCTTGTCCCATTCCAGGGAAGTATAAATAGCACTCAAGTTACTTCCACTTCCACTATATGCACCAACAGTCCCTCTTATAAGTTGGCAGCTATAGCTACATAACAGTCTAATGTATTCAAGTCATGACTGGGGACTGAGAGGCAGAGTGCTGACAGCTGAGAGCAACGGGCAACTCAACAGGATCCCTGGAGTGCACAGTGACAGCTCCCAGCTGGGTCAGAGACACAGCGAGGGAATCATTTTACTTCTGAGAAGACTCAGGCTAACATAGTTCATGTAGGCAGACTGACCACTCTAAAGGTTCACACCTCATATCCTCTACCAGAGAGCAGAGAGCATTGAAAAAAGAAAGTGCAGAGATGTTCTACTTTTACTGTAAATAATCTGCTGACAGTGAAATCTTTTAATGCGTGACCTTTAACTTCTAAGCAGAGTGAAAATATATTCTTCTTACCCAGCGTGTCTTTGATGTTCTTTACCAGAGAGCCTTTCTTCAGGCTGTTCTTTCGCTCAACATAGTTCGACGGCACATAGCCTGTCTGGTTGGCGGTGTTTCGGACTCGCCACCAGGTCTTTGAGTCGTCCAGGAGGAAGAGACGCTCGTTTTTACGGATGTCAAGTTCCTGGTCCTGCTGGGCTGTGTAGTCCCACTTGGCTACAACAATCACCTCCTCTGTCATCTTTCATGGAGTCCTCCTGTGAAGAAGACAAGGACTGGAGTTAACAGAGAAGTAGCACACTTCACAAGTTTCTACACAGAGGTACACAACCACTTCAGAGGGGTTGCTGGTGTAAGAACAATTTGCTACGCTGCAAAGATGAGTGACAGAAACAAGAAATAACAAAAACTGGTTCAAACAGCCATCTGTAAACATCACCATACCTTCAAACAGCCACCATGGGGCAGATAGGTTTATCATGAGTGCATGAATGAATTAATGATTAATTTATTATTCAGAAATACTGTGTGGCTGAGGTACTTACTTGATTGATTTTAAAAGGAGCATAAGAACAAAAAAAAAGTTACTGTTTTGTTATTTGGGTATTTCATTGATAAAAAAGGATCAACTGGGTCAAATTTAAATAGCTTGGAAACAAGTGTGCATAATATACCTATCATATGACACTTTTTTGTCGATTAGTGTGTGGTTAATTCTAATGTAGAGTTTGATTTTGAGGTGTATTTGTTTATTTGAGGGTGAGTTTTGCTGTAGAAAATGACAAGCCATTACAAATAATCAATTTCCATCCATTCACACAACTTTAAATCAGCTCATTCAAGCTCTCACTTGGGCGTTAAACAGGATACTCCTTGGACAAGTAACCGGTATATCACAAGGCTAAACTACATAAGCAAAATAAGAATGAGATATGGGATCATGGTGATAAACTGGGCCTAAACTAGCACAACAACAGGGAATTCCTCAGATTAAGATGATGAAAAAAATCCAAAATTTCTGACCACACATTCACAACTCTATAGTAAAAGCCAGAGGAGTCAAATCAACAACACACCCCTAAAGAGATTTTACCTTTAACCAACAGTTTAAACTTGATGAAGCATACTGACTTCAGGACAACAGTCACTCTACAATTCAACATTGAGGCCAAAAAAAGCACCTCTTAAAAAATGCTTTTTGGTATAGAGCAGCTCAAACACACAAAATCAATTTATGTGCTCATTCTGCATGCTCTCGCTCACACACATGCATGCACAGGGCTTTGCCTATTAGTTTTTGAGACAGACAGTGAGCGATTACATGCTCTATTTCCCCAGACCTTAGGTGAAGTAGTTTGACATTGGGCCACCTTAACTGCTGAGGGATTACATGTATCTTTTCATGAGACAAGCAAAGAGGAAATAGATTGTTTTGGGAGGGGAAATATGCACAAAGGGAACAAGAAAAGCTTGATGTGATTTTGTTTATTCCTGTTATGAGAAAACTTTTTTAGTGAT
>JAPZDT010000005.1:6879782-6889855 GCA_029814675.1 Acanthurus coeruleus | reverse complement strand
AGCAGCAAATGTCGCTATTTGTGTCTTTGAAAAAACACAACCTTGGTTATTGTGGTTAGCTGGGTAGTAAATTATAAGAAATCACTGCCTTTGCAAAGAAAAATAGAGAAGGAATTAAAGGAATTAAATGATAACTGGAGGTTGGAGTGATTGAAAAAGAGAGAAAGAAGTCTTAGCCAGCATTAATTGTGTTGAATTATTCAGCCGACTGAAGCTGGAAGGATCACTGGAGCACATCATTCTCATATATGTGTGTGTGTGTGTGTGTGTGTGTGTGTGGTACACATGCTGCTATCATGTGCATTAATAGATTTGTATGCTGTGTGTATGACGATGGATTTATGTGTGTGTGTGTGTGTGTTTCCTTTGTGGAGTTTGTGGTCAGCGTCCTCCAGAAGCAGCTACTCACTCTTTATTAATGAGAGCTGCAAGGATGTGTCAGGTTACATTACACACACACACACACGTGCACACACACACACACACACACGTGCACACATACACACATGAACATACACATGTGCTCCGTGAGCTTTCCCTGTATTGTGAGCACATTGCTGTGTGTTCAAACTGGACAGCATCATGTTCAGTAAAACAAACGGACAGGAGCAAACACACACACACACACACACACATGCACACACACACACACTGATCTGCTGTGTGCGATCAGAGTCTTTATTAGTCATCTCCCATTGATTAGCTGCCGGCTGCGTTTGCCCTTCAGCGGCAACGTAACTTAGGTTTCCCATCCGTCTCTGTCTTTCCATCCCTCCACCTCTCTATTTCATGGACATTAACATGGTTTTGGTTTCACATCTGTAGAGCTCTCTCTCCCTCTCTCTCTCTCTCTCTCTCCCAGCATGTCTTTCTCAGTCGACGGTTACATACTCTGTCCATCTTGGCAGCTGAGTATACAGTGATAATACATGAATAAACTTACTTACACAGAATGTGAATATGTAAGCGCATAGTTTTAGAGCGACAGTGCATTCACACTGCAGTGGTTCTGACTTTTTGATCTTCAGCTCCTCTTGTTCATGTGCTGAAGTGAAGTGAGTCCAGTAAGGTGGGAAAGTGCTACGCTACAGTATGTTATATTGGTACACAGCTTTTATGATATGATTTTGTGCAGTTTTTAATGCTGCTTGTGTAAAGAATGAAGAAAAGCAACAACTTAAGTGTCTAAATTTGACCGTAAGAAAAGCTGAGTGTGTCCTTGCCACTGATTTTTATTGTTTGAAAGGATTTGCTTCCACTTAAACCACCACAATAGTTGGAGTGTAAAAGCTGTAACTTCACTGGCTTTGTCTCAGATTCAAAGGAGTGTGTAGTGACTGCAGGCCTGCAGGTGATACAGTCCTGCTAGTTTATAGGAGGACACGCAACCTGTTCATTGTTTTGTTTTTTTGGATCCAAGTGTTGAAGGCCAAAGTTGGTCCCTGAAGTACTGAATTGCAGGAGCATTCAGTTGGGTATTAAAGTCATGTGAAATACCCAGAACCACCAAAAACTCCCTGAGTAAAGTGCCAAATATGTGTCCACATTTATAGTCCTTCCTGTGAGAATTCACTCAACTACAGGCTAAACTTTCTGAGTCACAAACAAAACTTTTGTATTTGCAGTCAGAAGTTGTTGTTTCACATTATGATACATTTTTAATCCCATGTTCATTTAGCTTGCAGAGACAAAATAATGCAGTTTTGACAGTTTTTCCCTTCAATCTACTGCCTGATTACAGTGTGGAGAGTTTCGTTCTCAGACCTTTTCTGTTTGATTGCATAATAAAGACACAGAAGTACTCTCATGTAGACGAGCTTTTATTACTTTTATTACTCATAGACAGACACTCAACCACTTAGCAAAGACATGACACAGGTTTTTTTCTTTAGCCAGCAGCTGGAAATGTGATTTCCAAGTGTCTGTGGCTGAGCTCTGACCTTCCGAAGGTTCTATTAAAAGATTATTGGTGCAACTTTCAGTCCTGCAGCCATGGTTTGTTCAGGCAGCCATGATCAGTCGCAGTGTGTATACATTTTACCTTTTTTATTAACCTAAAAGTGCAATAACAGTAACATACCTGAAATATAATGTGAGCTTACATAATATACGATGACTGTGCTTTTTGTTGAGTATTTTTCTTTACATAATTTTGCTCAGAAAGCTTCTCGCTCTTTATTTCTTTTCTCTATTGCTCTCTTGATGTTGTCTTCAAGGTACAAATGGACCCTTCTCATGAGATGTGAAGTGGCGTAAGCACATGAATAATTTGTATCTAATATCCCTTCTCCTCTCAGCAATATAAACATGCTTATCCTCAGTGTCTCACCTCTTCTGATCTCCTATTCACTGCATCTTCTCTCTCTTATTCTCTCCCTCAATCACTTCTTTTTTCCCCCCCCGCACTCTCGCTCCATCCTTTCTTTCCTCCCAGACTTCACTAAACAGGCTTAGAGTGAAAATGGAAGTGGTTTATCACTCAGGTCCATTATGTTAGCATTCAGTAGATAGGGCCAAAGGACATCATGATTAATTGAGTAGGCCTGTATGTGTTTCTCTCTCCCTCCCTCTATCTCTGTATATGTGTGTGTGTGTGTGTGTTGTAATACTTAAATATTACAGTATGCATCACTCCCTCTGCAGGCTTCAGTGTATGTTTATCCTCTTTAATGCTCACATACATAAATACAATATACATAAGATTTCAGCTAAACTACAAACTGTAACGTGTGACAAAACAAGACAAGTTAAGCAAAACAGAGGTCACGGGGTCAGAATCGAACACTATTGGATGGATGTTCATCCTGCGTGTCAGATCATCATGTCAGCCCTGTTTTGCATTATGAAGGCAACACACTGGTGTTAGCTGCTACAGTCTGCGTCCTCACAGGATGCGTTCAGGCACAGTGTGGAGTGTAGGTCAGCTGTAACGCTCAGCATTTTTAATCAGCTCTGCAATACGTTAGATTGGGTATTCTCTTATTTTGAAAGGGTCTGGATGGATTAAAATAGATGCATACAGTGCAGGTAACTTAAAAAAAGTGTTAAGATGCAGGTTTCTGTACCAGCATTTCCTTCGCGGTGCTCTGATTTGTTGACAGCCTGCAGCATGTCTGAAATCTTAAAACTCAATATTTGAAGCTTTCAGTCAAACACACAAAACCTATTCTTAAAAAAAATAAAAATGATGATGATAAATGATGATAAAGAACAGTATATACAAAGTGATTCAAATCGCCTGTCTGAAGTTCTTTAGTTGTAATGCTGTGAATGTTATTCGCCTCGGGATGCTGAACCTTACAGCTATACTTCACAATTGATTTGTCACCTCTCTCTGCACTTGTTTTGTGAGCGTATGACTACATAATAATGTTTCAGCGCGAGCTTTAGCACAAAAGACTCACATTACGTTGATGAAAGCTTCAGGCTGAGACATCCATTTGTTCCTCAGCGTATATGAAACTTATTGAAATTCATGAACAGTTTACAGTCACATTTCAATTCATGCAACCTTTTAGTTTGTGAAACGCACATGAGCCTCGAGCGGCGTTTAACTTTTCAACGCTGCAACTCGTGAACTCAGGTGAGCAGAATAAAACTACGAGGGCGGGTGAGAAGTTTTAAAACTGGTGTCAATGACGGTAAATCCAGGCAAGTTTTAATGAAAACAGCAACTAAACAACAGATAAACTTCCTGCCCACTTGACTCGACCCCAGACTCTGAATAACAGAGCAGCAGTGTGGTGGACAAAGGAAACAGAGGATGCTTTTAACCTTCCCGTGGACTCGCTGAGGTCCGTGCAGAAACTCTGAAATGCTCTTAAGGGAGGAGTCCTCACATGAGACAGCCTTCTACATTTTAGAAGCATATGCTCCCTAAAAATAAATTCATGCCACCTTAAAAATTGAAGGAGAGACACCTGTGTGACTTTAGATTCAAAGTCAAAGTGAGAACGTTTGGTTATTTTCTGCAGTCGTGCAATTTCCTTCCCTTTGCTCCTCAGTTTTCAGCTCAGGACGGCGTCACCGTCCAACCCTGCAAGACACACCGCTACAAAAACTGATATGGGCATCATAATGTTTTATTAAAGAAGAATTACATATAAATACAGTTAAAGTAGGGATTTCACTGGCATTCTGCTGAGCCTTACACTTTATTCCAAGCCCTCACTTTTATCTTGCTCTCCTCATCAGGGGATTTGTCTGTTGCCTCAGTTTTTTTTTCAGGTGGCACTGAGGGCACGAGGAGGTGAGAATGAGGGAGGGAGGAAGGCAGGGAATGTGGGAAAAAGGAGAGGAGGATGAATATAGATGGTGCTGTGTCTATAGGCTTCATTCTGGAAATGCTGTGTAGAAGACAGAAGAGACACAATCTGCTGCTCAGTCAGGACTATCGTAAAGAATGTATTTTTTAAGAGCTTCCTGCTCTTCCATGAGCAAACACGAGGAGCCGCAGGCAGGAAGAGCCGAGTCAATGACAACACAATGACGTTAGTTAAGAAAAACCCAGCATAAAGGAGGCGGAGGTGGTGGAGGTGGAGGAGGAGGAGGAGGAGGAGGAGGTGGGTTGCAAAGTGGATCTCAGAGGGAGAAGAAAACAGACAGGCCAAAGCAGTTTAAATAAGGCGCCTTTTACTGGTTTAGCCATTTAAATGGATTGCAGGCGATCAGCTGGAAACCAGCTGATTGATCAGCTGATGGTAGCCAGTGACAATGACTTCAGCTGAATGACAGCTTAAGCCTGAAGGCTTTGCTCGATTTCTTTCTTTTGGTGGAATGTTTGACCTTAGAATCGACGGCTTAAGGAACCATTTGAACGGACGGTGTTTGTTTAATACCAGAATTTAGACAAAAATACAGTTCTGTCCTCTTAGTTGCTGATTCATTGAGTAAGAAACACAACACCATCATCATCATATTTGACATGGACTCCTCTGTGTGTCAGCTGGATGTCCATCCTCACCTGAACAGTCACGCTGTGCTCCTGACATCAGTCAGTCTCTGGTTAAGGTGGACTTGCATTCTTCTGACATCAGGTAGTCTCTGGTTAAGGTGGACTTGCATTCTTCTGACATCAGTTAGTCTCTGGTTAAGGT
The DNA here is from genome assembly GCA_029814675.1 of Acanthurus coeruleus. Taxonomy (NCBI): domain Eukaryota; kingdom Metazoa; phylum Chordata; class Actinopteri; order Acanthuriformes; family Acanthuridae; genus Acanthurus; species Acanthurus coeruleus. The sequence goes on along the minus strand of JAPZDT010000005.1, from coordinate 6,884,759 downwards.
GGACTTGCATTCAGCTCGAGAGTAAACCGTCTACATGTCTTCCACTGTGCGATTTCATTGTTGATTTATTTTTTTGAGTTGAGCAGTCAGCTGTTTTCCAATTTCACACCACATACTGACTGTCGATGTATTTGATCTGTTACACAGTGCTGACGATTTTATTTAAAAAGCAAAAATGCTGTTTCCGGAGATATTAAACTTTTTATTACTGTTTTCATTATTATCCACAAGCCGTTTCTCCTCCATCCGTGATTTGTTTGTATTTTTTTTGCAGCTGTTAGTTGCTCCTCTTCTTTCTCTCTTTTTTCTTCAATTGTTTACTTCATGCTGTACTTTAATTTTTCTCCATGTGTTCTGATTTGCTACATCATCCCACCATGCATCTCCTTTTATGATTTACCATTTGTCACGTGTTGCCTACACTGCTTTCTTGTTTTCCACCATCGCTCCTTTTTTTCGTCCATCATTTTTGTCAACCCTACTTTTGCGATATCTCTGCCAAACTTGGCTCGTCCAGCCTGGCAGGGCACTGACCTGATGCACAACCACGTGCTGGCCGACGTCGACCGGTCCTGTATGGACTCGCCGGGCCGCCGTAGCAGCGTGTCACGGCCAGAGTTGTCCTCCGACCTCTCGGAGGACTCTGACTATGACTCCATCTGGACCACCCACAGTTACAGGATGGGTTCAGTGCCGCGTAAGAGCTGCATCTCTCACCAGAACTAAGGAACGTACAGTACTGCCACGCTGTACAGAAATGTAACGTACAGCGCGCTTACCTCTTTTACCTTCAATGTATTAAAAGAAACTAGATTTTTTTTAATTTATCTATTTATTTTCTATGATATAATGGTTCATTTTTTTGTTAACTTATTTGATTTATTTATTTTTTAGATTGTTTGTTCGAAGATGTTTGAAGCATCTCCCTGTTGCCTTGCCACTTTCCCTTTTATGTGCCTCCTCTCTTTGTGTAGTTGTCATGCAGTAAGTGTTTGGTAATTCTTGTTAATTTATCTTGAATGTGACCACTCCCCTTGTTTGACCATAAATGTGGCGGACTCTCTCAGCAGGGAGTAGACAGATGTTGGAGTGGAATAAAGGGGAGGGATAACCAGGGGAGGGAGACATGGGGACTGAGCTTTTCCTGTCTGATATTCAGATGTAATTCAGGAACGAGTGTATTCTATTAACCATATACTTCTTCTGTCTGGTATGTGTTTCTAGAGTATGTATGCTCAAACATAGCACAGATGCCATACACACATGCACAGGTTTGGGCATGTAGGCCCTTGCTGCCTGATATTATTGCAGCATGCAAATGAAATATCAAATTTTTGACGTTGTATATCATTTCTGTTTTCATAATTTGGATCTTTGTTAATGTTGCTTAGCAGGATTGAATTTACTTACCACATGACCAAAAGCTACTAAAAGCTAAAAATCCTTTCTAGATTGATAATTATTTAAAATAGCTGCTACAGAAAGAGGAGTTTATCACATACACTTAGCTATCTAGTCAGGTTTTTTCTCAGGCTGGGTCAAAGCTTCTGACTAAGATGGTGAATTTAAAGGGTCAGTTCACCCAAATCAGCAAAAAAAAAAATATTTGTACATTTTCAAGCTTACCTCTAGTTGTATCAAACCTTACAGATAGTTTTGGTTTTATTTGTCTGGGTTTTGAAAAATCTTTTTTGAGATTTCTGCCTCAACTACAATACGATTGTACTGAATGGTATTTTGCTGATGGTACTCATAACATTGAAAAATAATAATAATAGTAATAACAAAAATAATAAAAAGTAACCACTGATGTGTGTCTGCAGGGATGAGTGTTCCCCTAGTGCTGGATAATCCAAAGACCTCATTGTCCACATTTTTTAATTTAAACTACTGCTGAAAAAATGTCTCTATAAAAACTGTTTACAGTGTATTTAATGAGGACAAGTCCTTGGTTCATTTATTTATTTATTTATTTTGTAAAGCCCTATTTATTCATTCCAGGAGCTCTGCAAAATACATTACAGTTAACTACATTGTAATGTTGTGGATGCAGAAATCTCGGATATCTGTGCTTTTGGTGATCTGACCCTTTTAAGTCATTATTTTTAATAATTTGCTGTGTTGTGCAGTCTCCTAAGCATCATCCTTTAAAGCCTGATCTTCCATCCAGTAATGTTGCTGTCTGTCAGTGGTTCTACAGGGTTGCATTTATATTTTGTTTTAAAGCTCATGTTAGTGCATTAACAAAATGAAGAGATTCATTTAAACCAAACATTGCATAAAAACCCAACATAATTAAACTGTAAACTACAGCCTAACACAGATGTTATGTGAATCAATTGCCTTTGTTTATTGTACTCTGATAGTTAAAGCAATAGTTTAACATTTTGAGAAGACGGTGTGTGGAGAGTTAGATGAGAAGATCAACAACACTCTCAAATTTGTCTGTTCAAACGGAAATTAAATCCAGAAGCAGGTTAGCCTAGCTTAGCATACAGACCGGAAGCACTGGGATAAAGCTGCCAGAAAGGCTCTCTTTAAAGTAACACAATCAAGAACCAAAAACTCGCTATTTTAAACAAATCAAAAAGAGATACCGATTAAGTGACTCTTGTTGGTGAATTTTTAACAGAATTAGCTGTTTGCTCATTTCCACTCTCAATGCTATGCTATGCTGGCAGCTTTATCCCAACAACGGTGCAATGCGCGACACACAAACATGAGATTTACACAGATTTCTTTTTTTCAATCATGTGAAGCAAAGCAAAGAAGTGTAATCATGTCTCAATCCTCTATTAATGCCAAGGGAGCTGAAAACAACTCTACACTTAGCTAGCTAGCTAGACTAGCAGCTTCCTCTGCTTTCAGGCTTATGCTAAGTTAAGTTAACCAGCTTGTAGCTCTAGACATTTACTGTACTGACATGAGAGTGTCATGAATTTTCTCATCAAACTCTGGACAAGAAAGAGGTTACACTTATTTCCCAATATGTTAAACTATTCCATGAATGTGCAGCTGTTACCAGACTTTTAGAAACTGACCAGGTTAGCGTAATGTCAGAAACAAACATCTCTTGTGTCACAACAAACTAGCACCTATGCTACAGCCTCATAAGCTAGACATGCCTTTGTGTTGTCTAGTTTGTGAGGTATGCTGTCTCTTGCATTAATTACTATTTTTATGAAGAAGTATTTTTCCAGTATTGGTATTAAAAAAACAGGTTGGCTTCCACTTAAGTCTATCTCCTCTAACAGCAAGCAATGCGAATGACATATAGAGTATAAAGGTCCATGTTACAGTACTATATACTGTGTCTGAATGATCTTCTTTATTGTATTCATTGTTTTGTATACAGACGTTTCTTTTTCTTTTTCTTTTATTCTGTATGTCAATGTTTACAAAATGATCCCTGGAAGAATCATTTGTTTTCTTTTTTACATTTTATTGGTCTGTATCAAAGTTTACACTGAAAATTATAACATGAAGTGTTTCAATTATTTTGCACAATCATGTAACGGGCCAGCGGGTGTGGGGGATAAAATCTGTTAAATTCTGTACGTTTTGTCGTCTACCTAGAGTGTGTATGATATAGTCCTAAAGGTAGACTTGAGTATTCAGTGTTACTGTAAAGTAAATGCTCATTCGTAGTCTAAATGCTCACCTTCAGTGTTTTGAAAGCATTGGGGTAAAAAAAAAATAAAAGAAACAAGAGACCGTGATTATACGGAAAAATTTCTATGTAAACTACTCATTCAACCTCAGAATACTGTCAGAGTGGACTTGAAATATTAGAGCACATAGTCTCCCTTTCTGTAAATACTAGTAGTCATGGAGCAAGAAAAAAAAAATCCATTCTACCTTCTATGAGTATTTGAGCTAAGAATATCACTGTCCTTATATCATGTGCTATACTTTGTGACAGGTGTATTCTGTGGTTTAAGAAACTAAGTCAAACTGTGGGACAGACAGGGTCTAACTGTCTTTGACCAACATTGTCCTCTGTGTGCTCTAAAAGCTGTATTCAGTTCACACATGTGATCATGTCTTATCTAACAGCGCTGTCAGTGTATTTGTTCTACACTGCTGAAGTGTTCAAGTCCCAAACGCTGTATTATGAGTTTTGAATAAATTTGTCATTTGTTAGACACTGGCATTCTGGTGATTTTGTTGGAACAGCACATCTGACTAGTGTCTTGTTGTTTGTTGTCATTTTTGAAAAGATGTCAGAGTTCTCATTTCTTTCAGAGTGACAGAGGATTGTAATGTAAATGAATGAATGAATAAATGGTTTGGTGTGTGTGTATGTTTTTTTTTCTTTTTGCCAAAAATCTCTACAGCTTCTTCTTGCCTTTTACTTTCCATTGGCTTTTGTCTGATAGCAGGCCTGTGCATGACTAACAAACTGCTTCCTTGGCTCTGTAGCTCACTAAAATAAGGAGGTTTAGACTGTGATCAGAAAAAGTAATTTACCGATGACGACTTCGTACTGAGTTACAGTCTTAAGGTGTGTCGAGATAAGTACCATTCGTTGAGTGCTCTTCTGTTTTGAAACAGGACCACGAACGGAAACAGGGCTGCATATGATCATCCCTGGTGAGAAGAAAGTCCTGGTGGAGGGGCCCAGTCGCAACGGACAAAGTGCTGGGGAAGAGAAGTAAGAAAATAGAGAAATCTCTCTGAGTTTCTCATTTGTACTGTATCACTGTCTTTCTTTATTGTCAATCCCATATGAAGACCAAAACCAACAATGCTTTTACAAACCCCTTGTATGGCACCAAGCCCAGAACCCATTCGTCATCTTTTAAAACACTTCTCTAAAAAGCTTGGGACTGTACATTGTCACAAACATTTAGTAAATAGTGAATTTGTGGGGCTATTTTTAGCTGCAAATAAACATACATGGTTCTCTAATGACAACTGCATCAGCAGGACAGTTGACTCATAATAAATTACAGTGTCCATGTTCATTATAGTAAG
>JAPZDT010000005.1:6619928-6637749 GCA_029814675.1 Acanthurus coeruleus | reverse complement strand
AACACATTAAACCGATCTCTACTTAGAAGGAAGCAGAAGGGGCGGGTTTACACGCACAATTATTTGGAGCCTCTCTTTTCCTCTCTTATGCTTTATTAGTCAAGCAGTAATATTCATTATGAGTAGTACAAGGCGGCATAAAATATCAAATATACAACCTCTCCGGTAATTAATAACTAGCTCCGTTTTGTCACTCTTTACCAAACCGATTGGACCACGCAGAGGCTTTTCCCCCCTTCAATGTACTTGAATTTAATCAGAGTCCAGGGAACACAGAAAGTGGAACGAGGCTAGTCAGGGCAAAAAAGGCAAAAAGGAGACTGAAAGCGATGACTGAAAACCCTTCAAACCACAATGAACCCAAATCTCAACATTACAACGAGCAGCACCCCAACTAACAACACAGTTCCTATTTTTAATAACTAGTGTTATTATAACTTTATTGCATCGTTAGTGGTTATGACAGCCCTCCGTCCAACGTTTAACAGAGCTATTAAATTTGAACCATCAGAAGTTGCGACCTATGATTGCCGTCACTTGGCTGCGAGACAGGTCACGTAACGTTAATGTACGACGTTCAAATAAATTAACAGGTTAAAATATTAAACGAGTACTGAACGTTGGATGAAACTAGGATAATCATTTAGTACTGGTCATCGGAGTTACATTAATACAAGTGCTGCACAGGAAACGTTAACGTCAAAACTGCAAATACACGTTAACAACCACTTCACGACACAGAAAAAAATCCGTCATTATTATTAAGGGCATCCCTAAGTCAAACTGCGATAATTACAAACTTACCAGGTGAATTCTGTCTTACAATCCAGAAACCGCAAGCAAATAACACATACGCTATTTACCAGCTCGGACAAAAAGTCAGCCTTAGTTAACAAGCTTGATAAAATTAACTTAACACAAAAGGCACTGTGTCTGTCCCAGTCTCTCGAATTGATTTTTCCCTCCGAAGCCTGTGTAGGCGCCGTGTGCATTTGTTGACACTGCCGACTGTGCTTCTCCTCTGCTCGAGCCTGGCTGCTTTTGCACATCCCGCTCAAAACTGGGCTCCAATGCCAAAAAATAGTCCATTATAGTTGAACTTTGATTTATAACCGCTAAGTTCAGTGTCTCCTTCATATAAAATAATTATCTGTCTAACGTTTTTGCTTTTTTTCAAATATATCTCTCTCACGTCCTGGATAAAACGGACCGCTGATGGAGCCTTTTTTTTTTTTACCGTTACAGCGCAGCAAAGTCAGAAATCCCTCTGTATGTGCTAGTACGCTAAGCTAGCATGCTAGCTGCTAGGAGAAGTAGAAGCTGGCAAAGCTGGCCAAATGGCTAACGTCTCCCCGCCACGGTCGGTCTCTCCTCTTTTCCACGTATTCTTCTCCTTAAGTGCGTTTATATTGTCCAATTAAAATCAATTTAAATACATCGCGGCTTAAGTTACCTGTGTTTCCATTGAAAGTACGCGATGCCCCTCTCTAAAAGCGCAGTTTCATTTTGAGCGCTTGGTTTCTCCCCAGTTTCACCGACAGCTCTCTATATTTGCAGCATCCTCTCTCCGCAGCTGCTGAGGCAATCGCTGCTCACTCGAAAATGGCGCCGAAAGATACACTCCTCATTCAAATTCGATAGAGCCTCCCATTCTCCCTATTGGCTGAATGCGGAGTGGACTCCGCGCAGCTGATTGGACGTTGAAAATGCACTCTCGAATGATCAGCCCACGCAGCGTTCAACAGAGACGGACAAAGTTAACTCTTTAGGTCCCCCAGCGTATTTTACAGTATTAACCGAAGCCCAAACCTTTACGTTCAAACTTATTAAAACCGGGATTATTTTTATAGAATAAATACCAAGAACCCCAGTTACGGTTATGTATCATTAAATACAGCAAGCAGCTTTTAAGAGTACCATAGGGTTCCACAAAAACCCAGTGATGATGATACACCTTGGGACTGAGAGAAATCAAAAGTGCAAAGAAGCCCAAAGAAATGATATTAATGAATAGGCCTACTATAAGTATCATAGTTACAGAATAAAACAAATATTGCATACACCCAGAAGTAACACAGTTGTGTGAGATAGCTTGATGTAATGTTATAGCTTATTTAATATCATTATTTGTCAAGTTTCCTACGACTTGTGAACATGAATGACAAAAACATTATTGAAAAGCTCCATAGCTTGTATCTGTAAGCATGATAAATGTCCATGGTACCAAGTGAGCTGAGTAAACTTTAAAAACTTGCTTCATTGTGATACACACAAAACTGCAATTGGCCTTGTGACTTAAATTTGCTGGTCCTTACTCAGATGACCCAGATTAAAATGTAATACCTGTCTACTACTGTATTTTAACCCACTGGTTATTTCTAAACAGAGACATTACATCAGTGGTGGAAAGTAACTACCAAACATTTACCCAAATCAGTTCTGTTCCAACATATCATGTCGAAGTACTTGTACTAGTGTATTTCCATTTCCTGTAAGGCTAAATTTCAGAGGTAAACTTTGTATTTTATGATAACCACAGTTTGATCAGATCAAGTGACTTTTCAGATTAAGACTCAACATAAGTGCTACATCATAACCTCATTAAGTAAAATACATTGTTAAAGATTAAACCAGTCATTCCAAACCCTTTTGGCTTATGACCTCTTGTGACCTCTTGTGAAAGGCAGTATCTGTTTGGAGCCTCTTGTCATGTTTCAGATTCATTATCAGTTCCACTATGGAGACTTTTCCTTTAAAACATCTCAGATAGTGTTATTTGAAAACTGTGCGATGCCTACTTTCTTTCTCTTCCCTTTTCACATTAATCATATCATGGCCACTCAGACTTATCATGAGACAGTTTGGAGGTGTCTGACCCCCAGGTATAGAAACACTGGAAGAAACTACACAACAGTTCAATAATGCTCCACCTTGAACAGCTACAACTGTAAAATGCTACTTCTACACTGATGCATCAGTATTAAACATCTAAAATGGTAAGATCATATAGCAAGTGTCAGTTTTCTGCAGAATCAGCATTTTTTCTTTTGATGCTTTAGGCACAATCTGCTATAACATTATATTTTACTTATGTTGGATTTTAAATGCAGGGCTTGCACTTGTAAAAAAGTGACTGACGACTTATTTGAGATGCTCTTTGTCAGAGGGCATAAAAACACATTTTGAACCGTGGACATTCAAACACACTATTTCCAGTTAACATATATCCTGCAGACATTTGTAACATTTTTTACAGCATTTCACATACAAAAGAGGAAGTGGTTTTTTTATATATATATAACTTGCACAAGCTTTTTCTTACAGTGTATAAGAATGCTGAATCTGTTACACTATTTTAATTACCTTGTTTCAAATGAGCAGCATAAATGTCTATTCAAAATGTGATCCTTGTTTATAGAATAGTAACTTATCTTGAGTGTTAGCTTAATAAAACACATCATTGTCACCATAGATGGCTGAAATAAAACATCTGTATGCGCATTATTAGGTCAAGAAGTACAGGACTCCTTAAACCAAGGAGATGCAAAACAAATAATGAAGAGTGTCAGGGAACAAAAAGTAATAAAAGCCTTAACTTTGAGTCAGCGAGGTAAAGGGGCTGTGAGGTATAGAAGCCCAGTCAGCAATTATGTTCTTCTTCCATGCTCTTCTTAATCATACCATGGAGTTTTTCTTTTGCATTTTGAAAGAGGACATTCTTAGGCTTTTTAATCTGAAATTGCTGTGACATCACTTGCCCTCTCTGATTTTCATGAAGTTTCCTCTTCAATCTCCCCATTTTTGAAAATTTAACTGATTTGTTTTCCACACCTTTCAAAGAGATTTGAATATGAATTTAAGATTAGCCTGGCAACACCACACAAGTACACATGCACACATGCACATGCGCACACACCCACACTCACAAACTCACACACGTACAAACACACACAAACACACACACACTGTAGTGAACATGCAACGGCCAAAGCAGGGACGGGTTGGGCTCTGCCACAATAACCCCGCTGTTATCACATCTACTGTAGCATAGTGTACCTCAGGCAAGATAAACAGAGACAGCCATTTCATCCCAATGCACACATAATAACAATAAATAACATTCACCTGCTATGTCAGTAGTTGGCTCCACTAGGGTGCACTGGAAAAAGCATTAGCTAAAACCTGCTATAAGTTTCAGGGTGTGCTTAAGTGTATCTTTTGACACAACTTAAACTGAGTTCATATTTCTGCTTGTCTTTTTAAAAATATTTACACGATTAAAAATGTTATTAATTTTAGTCCACATGGGAGGCATGTAACTTCTTTTTGCATTGCTGTGTGTTAAATAGTAAAAACATAACGTTTTTTACCTTGAAGTACAAAGCAGACTGGGTGAGAGAGAGAGAGAGCGCCCATTGTGTATGCATTCTGGTGTAGTGTGGACAATTGGGCGGAGAGGAAAAAAACACACTTGTTTACAGATAAACTGGTTTGGACAGGAAGCCAGTAAGGAGGAGCTCTGTGTTGTTAAACAGGCATGTGGAGAGGCAGGGATGAGCCAGCAAAAACACCGCCGTGACCATAGGAAAGATCATGATGCAGTACTCAAAGACCTTGGGCGCGCGCACACACACACACATGCGAACACACAATCATACATTCATATCTAGAAATGCACATATGCACAATTTACAGCTTTTCAGATTAATATTCCCTGTTTTTTTCAGAGGTTATTCAATGATGACCATGGCCCTTCAGTGACATGGACAGAAATTTTGGCTTGTTTAGTTTCACAATGACAAAAAATAACAAGATAAAAAGACGCTCATGGGTCCATGTTAGCAGTGCCAAACAGTAGCCAAGCTGAGCTCTAGAGAATACTATACAGTTCATCCTGCATTGTGTCACCGTCACATGAGCACACACTGCCTTCCATTAGGCAGGAGATCCTTATGACTCACGAAAACACAAGTCACATGTCACTACACAAATGACCCATGCTACTCAGACGGCTCTGTTATCCACAGCAGCTTTTCTGCAGGACCCAAATGAAATCACATCATAATGCATCTCTTCATTAGGAGGGTTGAGACAGAGTGGAGCTCTCCCTTGTCTTCTGGTAGACGAGCTGAACAAGAGCCACAGTGTCATGCATCGTGGTGTTTGGCCACAGCGGGCTAACTCGGCTGCAAAGTTGCCATGCTGGGGCAGTTTTAGTTCGATGTAATTTGATTTCATGTTAGATGACTTGCGTGCATGGTTGGCTGTTACAGTCAGCTGCTTCTCATTCAAGGAGGAGTTTTACGGATTTTTTTCTCCCTCCTTCTCTCTCTCTCTTTCTTCTTCCCTCATGTGACTCAAAAGATGGCCTTTCACACCAGCACCACCACATGGGACTGCATCACATCAAATGAGAGGGAAATAAGACAGTAGCAAAATTTCTGTTCACATCATATTTTAAGAGCTCAGAATTAGAAAATTAACTGAAGAACACCTTAAAAACACTTCAAAAGTTTGATTAAGGTCAGAGGTGAAATGAAACTATGGATAAGCACCTATGTGCCACAGTTTGCAGCCTCAATGTCAGCTTAAAGCAGTAGCAGGTGATTTCATTTCACTCTTGTTGAAAGTGCACTATACATTGAAATCAGGTTTTGTCATGGTGGCATTCGGTGCTGGCTGAAATGAGAGCATGCATGCACTGTCAGCCCACCGTGACATACTGCTGCCAAATCCCTGAATTAAAATAGGCATTACAAATGAACCAAGTGTAAAATCGTCCTCGTACTTTTCTTGCTGCAGAGGTGAACTTAAGACTCACAGCTCTAAATACCGTGCACATTCTGAATTAAAGTATCAGTCCACTGTCAGGTGAAACTAGACAGTTAATTATTTCCTTTTATAATTACAAAAAACTCATCTAATACCTTATGTCTTCATCTCAGCCTGTAAAAGGAGCTAATATTTGGGGATATTTTGAAGTGAAAAGCAGGAGACAAATACAAAAAACAACCCGGCAGTCAAAATGAACAACACCGTGAAACAAAGTATAAGAGAGTGCAGGCTTACTATATTAACGTGGCCTATCCCCTCGTCTTGGTCTTTAGAAAACACAATGAGCCTCACTGAGAACTCCATACTAGAGAGAGACTCTCCATTGATGTCTCCTCAGTACCCCTCCCCCTCTCACTACGAGACATCTGTAGCAGCTGCCCCCTTGTGCTCCTGTCAGCAGGGCACAGAGTGTGTGTGTTTGCATGTGTGTATACGCTAGTTGAGGTGGGGTTGGTTGGGAGGTTAGTTTGGGGCGTGTTATGACACCTCCCCCTTTGGAGGGGTCTGGCCTGCACACTTGTGGGACATCACATTTATCAATGGCTAATAGTCACTAGCAGGTCACCCTGAAAACACAACAGAGACCTCTGACCTCTTTTTAGCACAAAAGCTGCGAGGTGGTCACATTAGCCCCTGGGCGCTATAAAAAGTGCACACACCCACACGCATACAGAAGTTTTTAAACTCTAAATCTGTGTCAGAAACTGTGATACAACATTGTTTCATATTTTTCTTTCTAACAAACTTTATCCTAACCTAATCCCATGACAAACAAAATGTTTATCTTAAGTAAAAGCATAAAACACACTCTTAGGGAAGGTTCTGCTAAACACTATCACATGCTAGGCCAATAGCTTGAGATATTACAGCACAAGAAGTCCTTTTCATTTAGTTTCTGTATAATCTTACAGACATTCTCACACATAGAAATGAAATTAAGTGGGCATAATTCATAGAGTAATCTAAAATCACATTACAAACAAGGGACAATTAAGGGGAAAAACTTGGCTAGCTGCATTGGTAACAAGTATGGGGGCGTTTAGTTATACAGAAGGAACGAAAGGACTTCTTTTGTTTGAGACTTCTCATAAAAATGTTGTATGTGAAATATCAATAAACTAGTGAAAACTACACCATAAAGAGTACAAATGCTATGTGGTGTGCCAACATAGAGATGTTACTGACAAGAATTTCAAGAGCAGATTGTAATTTTTGTTTTTGAGGTCTGTCATGTATGTCAAATTCACACCATCTATGGGGCTTTCCACATCCAGATGTATTAAACACATTTTCTAAACTTCATGTGGGGTCATGTCCCAAAAAAACAAAGGTTCTCGTGCACATAGCAATAAAATTTTACCAGTAACTTTAGAAACATGTTGCTGCATCAAGAGTTGAACAACGAAAATATTCAAATTTTACCAAACAAAACATTTTTCATGTTGCTTCCTGGTCTAGTAGTAATTTTTTTTTATCTTGACTATTGGCCACATCCCTCAGTATTTTTTCTTTATTGAGGCAGACTGCTGAGAGGGATTACAGAGAGCTAAACACAAGCAAGATCTAATCCTTGGCATGCAGGGTTACCCAAAGGCCTCGAAGAATAAGTTTAGGAAAGCTGATGTTAACAGCGATATATTTTTTTTTTTTGCTGGAAGCTGGTGATTGAGGATATTTTGTGCCTCCAGTCTTTTTCTCTCAATTGATGATCATCGTGCCAAAAATAAAGCCGAATATGGTATGACCGGCAGCGTCACCACAGGATTAAGACTCTCCACTTAGGCTTTGATTGAGATAATATTTAAAAGAAAAAAAAAACATTGATGTGCAATTTAATCAAAAATGTATTTTTCAAACTGGGTTCGTTCAGACACAGGTGTACCCCTAAACAATTACCTTAAGCAATACAGCGAAAAGCCTCAGAAGACTGTTTGATGTCTGCGTTATGTAAATTAATTTACCTCAGTATCATTCTAATATTATGAGAAAGACATTCAAAGGGCCAAAGGAGACTCAAATAAGTCAGTTTCAAATAGATTTTTTTTTTCTTACAGGATAATGTCTGTATTTTTCATTTCTTATTTTCTCTGTTACATTAAAACTAGCCTTGTGCTGTGTGTAGATCACAGCTCCCAATAACATTTTCTAGGCCGTATGGCATTTTAAAAAACACTAAAGCCTTCAGCAGAGTTTCTTAATTACATTAGTGAGGGTTGCCCAGTATGCCTATGCTTGTACTGTATTAATATCAGCATTAAGAACATGTTTAGATTTAGCATTTATTTTCAGGGTTATGTCCAGTAGCAAATAGGCAGCAAACATTACATACCAATTTCTGCCATAAGTGTGTACGTGCTGTTTCAATTCATAATTTTAACTGTATGTAAAGTAATACTGGAAGGACAGTCAGGCAAATTTAAAAACAAAGTACAAACAGTATAAAGCCCTATATTTTTCTTTTTTATCATTATGTGGCCGAGTACATGCTCATAAGGTGTAAATGTGCTTAAGCCGTCCATTGTTAGGTAAAGAGAAATTTCATTGTTTACTGTGGTTTTGATAACAGAGGAGCAGTTTCTTCATGTTGCAAAGGCTATGTGTTAGATTCAATTTGTCACCTGTCACAAGCAACCAATAAAAACGTGAGGGTAAGGTGAAAACTGGAGCATCACACTGGACTGTAGTTCTATGTCAAATATTATAATTTTGTGAGGCCACTGCACATTCTCTAGGCAATGTAATATTTTTTTAATATGACAAAAAATGTTTTCAAGTGAGATGATTGTTTATATTTGTTATCAGTACATTGAGCTAATCAACCTCAGCTCCTGCCTGCTTGTATCAGATAAACTACCCATACTGGATGATCTTTTGCTCTCGTGAAAAATCTAGAGAACTCCGTTCTTCTAGTACAAGGCCGATGCCTTAAAATCAGTAATATCAGAGCGATTACCACTGATACAACTGATATTTTGCATTTATGAAAACTTTGAATGCATCTTCTGAAAATTTACACCAGTAAACTCTACTGTAAAAAACAAACAATTCTGCACACTGTCACTAGCGTGGTCTTAACTGAACTCACATCTAACCTTAAGATGATACATAAATATTTTTACAATTAGACATTTAAGGAGATTACTGTACAGTCTACATGTATTATTATTGCAGTCTAGCACACTGCTACTACTGAACTAATTATAATAATGCCGTAATGCAGCTAGTCACAAGGCAGCTGGCATTTAATTTCAATAGCTTCTAAGAAATTTTCTGTGCACAGCTTGCCTCAAGTCTCTTCCTGAACAGCAGTAAAAAATAACTCTGTTTCTCTTTTGTTGAGCAAATCTGGAATCCTGAATTCAAGCATTTAGTTATAAACTGACTAAATTTGCTGTTTTCACTTGGCAATTGTAGGAAATTAGGGCAGGGGGACTGAGGACAGCTGTGGTCTCATTGTTCCTATGTGATCGCAAAAAAATAAAATGTTGTCAATACTCCTGCTAAAACTTACTCTTTAATAAAAGTATCAGGTTTCTCAATAACAACTCTTTTGTTATAAAAGCTCATGTCACTTGTTTCTAGACATCTTTTGGCATAAGTAAACAGAGAAATTTTATGAAAAGTAAGAAACAGCCTCCTAAGTAATGCACAGCTGAGTATTCTCAGCATTTAAAGTGGAAGAACTATCGACACACACTCAAATTTTCCATTGACACTTTAGAGGTTAAATTGAATTAAAGGTTACCTGACCATGTCTGCATAATAATGACAGTCATAAATAGTGTGTAAGGCACATCTAACAGGATATTATCTACATGAGAGTGTGACCTGGCTCTGAATATGTAGATTAGCCCTAAAAAACTCTAGATCTCAAGCTGTAAAGACAAAATGAATCTACTCATTGTCCTGTTTCTGGACTACAAATTGAAAATCCCTGCGGAAGTCCCTCCCTCTTCAGGCTGCTGTTGTACCGCGATGATGTAACCACTTTCCAAATATAGCATGTTGCTGATGGCTAAGCGGCTCTCCTACCGGTCGAGGCCGCTGTCAGTCACGTGACGTCACCGCGATCGTGTTATTATTGTAAACAGCCCGCCTGCTCTCCACCGACGCTCTGTGCCGAGCCGACTACTCCATCCAGTCCTTTGTTCATGCAGCGAAAACACCGACGCGACAAAGCACAGCGATCGTCCGCCCAAAACTGCGGATCGCACCTCAAAAAGCAAAGTTAGACACATCATTTAAAACCACGACGCCGTCATCTGTTGAATAAAATGATCGCACTGCCGCTCCGTTGTGGGCATGTTTGTTGATCACCAGGATCTTCATGCAACCGGCGACTGCTCAAGGCTGCTGCATGAATAACAATAATAAACTGGTAGCCTGTGTTGGAGACTTGTCAATGCACAACACTCGGATGGTGGTTGTTCACGTTCACATCACATAAACTGATTCCACCTTCACATTAGACGGACCAAATTTACAACCACACTTAGATTGACAGCAGTGTAGTTAAAGCGTCGTTGTCAACAGCTCCTAAATGTCAATTTGTTGAAAAAAGAGAAAATAGTTGTCATTTAGAAAGCAACGTGCACGTCCACATCCCCCACAATGAATATATAGGCCTATAACTTATATTCCACCTCGGTAATTCGACAACATTACCTTACAGTGACTTTACTTTGTGCCCCGTGTCGCAGAGAATCGACCAAAACGACTTTATTATTGCAGGGACTGACACCGTACGGCAAACTCAACTAGTCGAGAGGTCACACAGCAAAAGTTGAAATGACTCTACTAGATGTTTTAATGGCACTTACTCGACAGCCTGGATGCCTTTCGGAGTGATCGGCCGCATCTCTCTCGCTGCCAGCCGGCCACCGGTGACACCCTCACCTCGACGTTTCCATGCAGGCAAGTTGACAACAAGCTTCCTTTCTCCGACTAAGTGCAGTTTCAGCAAAGCTTCAAGGAAGTTATTTCTTTTGTTCCAGTATTTTTTGGTTGCGTCAATGTTGCGAAAAGGGGGAGGCGGAGCGGTGGATACGGAGAGCGACCGAGAGAGAGAGAGAAAAAAAACATCTGAGCGCACCATAGCCTAGTTCGCACGCCTGGCCATTAACGCACAGAAAACCCCTCATCCAAATCCTCGATAAACTCGTTTCATCATCTCAGCTCACGTGTCTGGGACGACCAGCATCCATTCAAAGTGAAATAGACAAGCTTCACAGTATACGCTTCCCGGGTCCAATAAGGCTGTCCAAGATCAGGCTACTACAGGTCGGTGCGCCTCGTGCGCGCGTAGAGGAACGGAAACATTTGCATAGCCCGGCCCGGTAACTTGGATCTCTTTAAAGAACCACCGATTCCGAGTGGCACACGAGCGTCCTCCGTTGCTTTCAGTAGCGCACAGAGGCTTTCACTCTATTACTTCATCGAGCCAGATTCTTCAAAAACGAGAGCGCGTGCAGCCTACACGCCTTTCGACTTCAAACTCTGCTAGTTCCCGGACAGTGCAGGGCGGTAACGAGATGCTCAGTAACGCGTTACCAACGATTTCCTGCCACTCAAAAAAACTCTTTCGCTATCACACGAAGTCACCCTTCTTTCAGCTTAAACGCCGGACTGAATTATTCCGTCCATCAATTCCCTTTCTTGGCAGGTTACTCGCTGTCTGTGTCAGATTAATAGGTGGCAAAAGTTGACTCTCCTTTAGTGGAAACGGGTTTTATTAAACAAAAACAGATGGGGAGACAATTTGAAGCCTAACAGGCCAGGTAGTTGGATTTCCTGCTTTCAGGACCGTAAAGCAATGCAACAAGTATAAGGCAAAGCAACGAATGAGGTGTGGGCCCTCATGTTGTAGAAAATTGTAGCATGAACATGACTTCTCTTTGATGCAACGAGTCCGTCACTGTTCTTGGAACCGAGGGGAGGGAGAGCTGAGACGGCTTACTATGCAGAAATAGGATCATGTTGGTTCATCGGATATAAAGGTGAGCTCCCTGTTTCCCCGCCGCTGTTACAGTAGCGTTGCGTCAGGAAGTTGTTGGTGTCAGTGAAGTCACCATCAAGACGCCCTTCTTTCTATCCGCCCTGACGACTATGGCAGCATGCGCGTTTATATCATTTCTATATCAAATGGAAAGCAGCCGCTGCCCTCAGCCTCTAAATGCCCTTGAAAACATTTTGACCTCGCAGCGCCAGAGGCTGTGACAAAATGTTTAGTACGACAGAAATAAAAGGTTGTAGATTTCAGCGAAAGAGAAGTTGATTTCAAAGTTTTTGGATCTTTAAAAAAGCAGCCGTGGGGAAAATGCACCTTTGATGGATTTGACACCTTGAACCGAGAGCATTTATCAAAACGAGATCATCAGAGATAGTCCTGGTGAGCACATGCCTTAATTGTAGGCCTGTAGATTTTAGGCCTACTGCATCCTGGTTTTGCAAAACTCTTTTAAAGCTTTGTAAAATTGAAGGGTTAACATTGATTTAAAAAAAAAAAACTCAACGGTTGTGGAGGATCATTTTGGGAGATTCTGCAACAGCAACTCCCCAACAAACCCATAACCTCACAGGCGGAGGTTGTGAGCTTCACAAGAAAACACTTAACTCATGGTCTGCATGCGTAAAAGACGCTGCACACGCCCGGGAAATTCTGATTGATCATTGTGTAAAGTCTAATGGGAAAAAATGTATGTGCATAGAAATATATGAATGGAAATCCTATTTATGCCATAGAAATTTACTTTACTCTCAGAGTTTGCATAATTGTCCACCAATTTGTGCCATAAGCCTTTTGAAAGTAGCATACGAACGGAAGAAGTGAAGCAGCAGTCTACGCTGAATTAGCCTGTATGGTCGAAAGAGTTAAAGGTGTTGCTTGTTATCAGGTGCATATATTCAAAAAGTTGCGCTTTTATCAGTAGAAGTAGGAACAATTACTGACAACGTCCTTACTGTGCAGCAAGCCCTGTGCCACCACATCTTCAAATGAAAGGTGAGTATATTTTTTCTAACCTAAGTTTAAAACAATCTAATGCTTATTCAGGAAAAAAAAACTTGCTTTTAATATTTTATCCATGTAACAGCAGGTGCACAGCCATCTTTTGTGCGCCACATGTCATCTATTATAACAACTGGGCTTCACAAGCCTTTACCGTCTTTTGCTTTGCAGACTGATAATAAAAGCAAACAAAAAACAAAAAAACCTCTAAAAGAAAATCACATGAGCAATATTTGCCCATTTCAAACGCACCAAATATTGTTACTCATTTGTTTTTTAGACTTAATGAGCATTTGCAGGGCTCGTTTGACGTCTTTTATGAGTACTCGCAATTGCAGTTGCAATGAAATATACGCAGACTTTATTGTGCATGTGGGCACTTAAATAGTGAAGTTTATAGTTGGAGGAAATACTGAAATTGTACCCGGTTTGTGGATAGCTAATAAAAGACAACTACGACTAACGCATTTTTTTCTTTGAGGAAAAACTGAATCTTATACTGAAATTGGGATTTGATTAGTCAGTTCAGTGATCTTAACCTGTGGTAAAACTGCAAATGTTTAACTGTCATAGGCATATATTTAACGTATTTTATTTGTTTAGTTGACAGGGATGCAAAAGAGAGAGAGAGAAAAAAACAAATCAAGTTAAATCCTGCAGCTTTGAGAGCTGAAAAAACAAAATGACAAGTCCTATTAATGCCATTTTCAGCTCATTTTATTTGCTACTAGCCCGATTACTCATAATTACTGTCTTTAAATGCAACCCACCTTGATGTTTTTTCGTTCTGTGGGCAAATTGAAGTGATCAGCTAAAGAAAAGTAAGAAAAAAGTAAGAAAGTAAGAATTGTTAAGACACTTGCTCTTTGTCTTTTCGTGTGTGTGTGTGAGTGTGTATGTGTGAGTTTTTGGGAGTGTCACGCTCACAGTTATGCAGCAGTATTTGAATATCGGCCCGATGTGTGGGCTGATGCACAGTCATAATGCAAAGAAGAAACAGTAAACAGGCGCAATAATCTGATGGGCTGCGGTTCGCCGTAAAGGTCATTGATGAAGAACAAGACTGCAATGAGAACGCCAAAATAGTTGTGGAGAGATTTTATTATTTCGTCTTTAAAAACTGTCCACCACTCGCGTGCTGCTCAGGATAGGTTGTGTAGGTTCGTGCGCGCGCTCCCTCTGTCTTTCTGCTTTAACGGCTGACAGCTGACCTTTTGAAAATATAAGACAGATGCGCATAAAAAGGACACCTTTCAAACTTGTTGCTGAACTAGTTGCGCGCGCAGTGGGGCAGATCTCTCCCTCTAAAAGTCTGTTAATGTGTCACAAACTCGCTTTAAAATGATACGTTAATAAGAGTGCACTTTAATGCAAATTAAGTGCATAAAAAAACGAGTTTGCTAATGGATTACTAAGAGGAAAATCTAAACAACGAGTGTGTTACAAAGAACTGGAAAAGCAACCCAACATAAAGCGAGCGGATCCAAACATTTCCTCCTCTGCGCTCTTAAGCACTATTTTCCAAAAATGTTCTTGATTCGACTTTACAATCGATTATAAATTTGAAGCATTTTCAACGTGCAGATACGGTTCAGTTGCGCAAGAAAAAACAGGACAGTTTACAGATCACACGTTGTGTGTGACTTAGTTTAGATATTTATAATACGAGTAGCAAATGAAAGGTCATATTGTGTGGGAGGAATCTATATGACTCAAAACGAAAAAACTCTGTAGCCTGAGTCTGTTTGTGTGTGTTTGTTTGTGTGGTGTGCGTGTAAACGCGCACTTGACACAATGATAGAAATCATCGCAGTTTGTCATATTTCAGCAGTTTTTCAGATATCAGGAGGTTTTTAGGTTATTATGCGGAAATGAAAAACAAAAAACTGAGTAAACTGAATTAGTTTTTTTTTTCAAATAATACGTTTAGATAACAACAAAACAAGACTGACTTTCTTTAATTTTATTTGCAGTTTAAACATATCAGCAGCCCATTATTAGCCTCCATTTAAATGTAGTCATCATTTAGGTCAAAGTAAACCTATGCGCTGCATGTGAAGGCTTCAGAGTGACTGATTTTCTTCTAAATTAAATTAGAGCTCAAAGAATTTGATAATTGCACAACACACTTCATGTGACAGCTTTGCTTTTCTCTCATGTTATAGACTGAAAATGCACCGCCAGCATACAAACATAATCACTGTCACTCTGTCAATGGTATCCTTGTCAGCCGGGGACGCACCCAAGATCAATGATGTTCACTCAATTAACCTGATGGATCAAATGTCAGCGAGCTTATGGATGAGAGTGTGCAAAGCTTTCTTTTCTCTCAGCGAATATGTCCTGGACTGTGTGTGTCTACCGGCCCTGAGAGGAGACAGTGGGTGAGGCCTGTCCCTTCTAAAGCACCCTGTGACCAGAACAGAACTAGGTCAACAGAGACCGCTGGTTGGTGAGTTGGAACGATGCTGCTCTCTCACACACACAGGAAAGAAAAGGAGGAGAAAAAAAAAGCAGGAGAAGAAAATCCTTGCCTTCGATTGAGGGATAATTAGAGACTGTTTGACCTATTTGTCCCCTAAATAAACCATTGGCCATTTAGTTGGGAGTGGGTTGAGAGCACGTTGAGCCCTTTGCTGGACCCCTCCAATTATGCTTTTTAATGGCAAACTGCCTGACGAAGTTCAAAGGTCTCCCCATTCTCTTCCCCTCTTTTTCTCTGTTGCAAATAACATTCAGAGATGTTCAGTCAATTATGCAGCCTTTGCCAAGCAGTAGGGTGCATTTAACAGTCTAGCTTCAGTAAAGATAGTATAGCAAACAACATTAAATTAGCATTTTACTGAGGTGCTTTACAGAACAAATTAAGCAGATGAATACCAGCATGATGGAAGTAGGAAAGGAACAAGCAGACCAAGAGGTAAGACTTATGCAAAGAAGATTAGACTAGAAACAGTGATAACAGACCATAAACAAGACAATAATGATAAGTTTACACAGAGGCGTGCTTTGAAGATGGATTTAAAAGCCGAAAGAGGACTCCTACAGTGGAGGCATTGTTTCCAGATATTATTAAAGGATATGTACACATTTTTCAGGGCTGCCTTAAACAATATTTTCATGCTCACAAAACACGCATGAAGCAGTTATTAAATGGTGTAATTATTCCTCTCCCTCTTTGGAAAAAACTCTGAGAGCTCTTACCAAAATCCTCTGGCCGTATCTCTCTAAGCCATTAGTAAAATCTTAATAGCAAAACATACATGCAACCCCTGTCAAGCTGCCAAAACAGAGGTCACGCAGCTGAATTTTCCTAATGTGGATGGTGATGTCAGAAATGTATAAATGGAACACAGGAGGAGGTTTGATCCAAGCAGAGATGCAGTGTTATCAAGAAAGAAGCGAATGAATCAACTACAGCTACGTAGGTTGCAAAATTATCAACATTTGCTTATCTTGTATTTAGTGTATGGTTACGTAATGTAGATAGCACAACCTTACTCAAGCTGACAGAAAGCTCATGCACATGTAGAACCTTAATGCGACATGACTGTTTGCACAAAAGGTGTCCCATATCCACAGAGTGCTTATGGGATGGTGCCCATAGGGACAGAAAGTGCTCCTGTGATAAGTTTCCTGTCCTACCCTGCTCAGTTTGTCAGCACAATGGGAATCAACAGGTAACTTAGCGACCTGAGCCTAACACATTTCCCACAGAAAACCTGAACACAATGGTTAATCACAACAGTATGTTCCCTTTCTGTTGACCCACAAACACGCACAAACACGCAGCTCTGGTCAGATGCATGCAAACCTAACCTACCTGAGGAACCAGATGACAAACGAAGAGACTGTGCTTTTAATTAAATAACGCTTCCTCTTCTTTTTCAGCTGGGAGCTGGACTCAGGCGTTTGCGTGTGTACAGTATGCGTGTGCAGGAGTGATAAAGGCGCAGAGAGAGAAAACACACGGAAGTGACCAAACATATCAACTGTTGGAGGGCTTCAGCTGGTGCCTCATGAGTGAGGCCTATGACTAAGATCGGAAGAGAGTAGGAGTGTGGCTGTGCCAATGTTGCCATACCAATACTGCAGAGAAAAGAAGGATGGTAGAGAAGAGTGGATGGTGATTGGAGCGGGCACGGATACACCAAATGAGACCAAAAATAGGCAGTGTGTGTGGAGTGGGATGGTAGTGAGATCCCCCTTCATTTGTGTAAACATTTACATTTTGATGAACACTGTGACTCCACGAGCAAAATTTGACTTAAACGTGTCATGTGTGGGACATCAGAGTGTTGTTCCCACAGTATGTACAGTGTGTGTGTGTGTGTGTGCGCGTACTGTAAATGCATGTCGGTGATTGTGAATTAGTAAGTTTATTTTAGGCAGAGTAGGGATAGCACGCAAGCTTTTATTCCAACCAAACACAGCACATAGTGAAGGCACTTAAAGGGGAAGTAATCACTAAAATTGTCCGCTTCCTCTTCTCTGTTCTAAGTATATCTTTCTTGTTAACTCAGTTGAACACAAGTAACTGCACTATAGCCAGTTTTTTTTTAAGGAATAAGGAGTGACCCGATGGAGCTCAGATAATGTTGAAGGCCATCAAATCTGCAGCACCGGGGCCCTTGCGTCACATTTATGCAGTTGTTTATTGATACATGGCTGTGAGTAATATTCCTGCCAAGAATAGATAGTCAGGGCAAAAAGAGAATTTCACAGCTTCATCTTTGCTGGTTATTTTATTTGATTATCCCTGACCAAATTTTTCCTCCTTTGTGTGGACTCACACCCTCGCATCACGACGAGCCCTCCCTCATTCCCTTCCTATCTCTCATCCCTGCTCCTCTCTGTCCCACACTACATGCCTCTCTATTTATACCATTGAGTCAGTTTGCCACTGACAGCAGTGAGAGATAAGGAAGACTGAATCATCGTGTATTAGAAACACCAGCCCTTACCTATCAATATCATGTC
>JAPZDT010000005.1:6498802-6511640 GCA_029814675.1 Acanthurus coeruleus | reverse complement strand
ATCTAATAACATTTGCTTTTGTACTTTCTGAATGTTTTTTTTTTTTTTTTTTTTAACGCTTACACAGTCGCACACAGTCAAAGTACAGGCTGCCCTTTATAGCCACAGTTTGATGTCACTGGAGCAATCAAAAGCACTATAACAGAGTGCTTTAGGTCCCTGACATATTGGCAATAACACTTTAAAGGGAGTTATTACCTATACTGTAGCTGTGGTTAAATTGATGTAGGGACAAATTGTATCAAAGTATCCTCAGGACAATTAAATATGCATAAGGAAAAGCGCTGCAAGCTAACTTGTTTGATCTCATTGCTGACTTCACTTCTGAGTATTCCTTTTCTGCATTATACAATGGTATTTCTCTCATGCATACCAAGCTTTGCTTTCTCATGATAATGCTAAAATAGTCTACACCAAACTGCATATTCATCCGAACCATGTGACACTTTATTGCTGCACTTTTTTGAAATTTAAAGATACATTTCCTTGTATGTGAGTGTTAACAGTCTGGTGGAACGTGCCCACGAGTTCAGTCCCGTCAGTTTCTGTTAGTGTATTCACTTCAAACCAACCACAAACAGTGCAATGTCATTATCATGACAAGTTGTGACTGTAAGTCAGTGACGCGCAAATGTTACTGCTGATGCTAGTTGACATGATTTCTCAAAGTTTGCAAATAAAAGGAAGGTTGATGAAGGGAATGAAATCCAGAGGAGAAATTTTGACACTTTTAAAGGTGCTATATATGACATTTTAGCACCAATCACAGTACCACTCCTATGTATTGGTCAAATTAGTGTTATGTACTGTATGTTCATGGCTGATTAGTTCTTTGGAAGCACAAGAGTGTGTAGCAGCACAAGAAATGTTGACTGAAAGACATAAAACTGTTTTCATACCAAGAGTTGAACCCAGGTCGCCCATGTGAATCCTAACCACTAGACCATACGATGCTTGCACGAGTAAACACTGCACTTTATATTGTGACCAAACAATTTAGATCGGGTCAAATGATTTGAAGCCATTCTGCCCACACTTTTTAGCCACACTAAGATAAATTCACGAGAGTTAAAGTGAAGAATTTCACTGCAGTTGGTGTTAAATGTTACATTTAGGACCTTTAACAGTAAGTCAAGCACACATTCTTTCTCTGCTGATTTGAACAATTTGAGTTTGACATATTCAGTGATCCATTCAAACCCATAACACTGTTTGTTTTATTGCTGTGACATTATGTCATGTGAAAGAATTGGGGCATGTTAAGCTTATTATAACCCACATTTCTCTGCTACGAAGCATAACATGTTTAATATAA
Organism: Acanthurus coeruleus; assembly: GCA_029814675.1. Classification (NCBI taxonomy): domain Eukaryota; kingdom Metazoa; phylum Chordata; class Actinopteri; order Acanthuriformes; family Acanthuridae; genus Acanthurus; species Acanthurus coeruleus. The sequence goes on along the minus strand of JAPZDT010000005.1, from coordinate 6,510,325 downwards.
TTACAGATCTTGAAACTTTGTCTCTTATATATAAATGAGTGCAGAGGTTAAACTTTTCTAGTTATGCCATGATGCTAATGAGGTTAAAGATAAACATGGAATTTACTGAAATGAAACTGGTTTGATATATCAATTTATAGCCTCACAGGTTTGTCTCTGTGAACAGTGACCTTCAGTAAATGTACTTATTAATGACAATAAGTCATTACATTTTTAGAGTAGGTCAGATAAGAAACTGCATGACCTGTGACTACATGCACAGAGGCAAACTAAGTTGATAGAGAGCACATTAAAAAAAAATCATATGCCTTTTAAAAGGAGGCAGATGCTCTTTCTGTACTTCCTAAAAACAGCTACAAAGATAAAACAACAGCGGACCTTTCAGGCACATTAAATCATTTAGTGGCGAGTTTGCAAAGGCGGCTTATTCGGGGCCAGTTTGCAGCCTGGTGTTTTTATTAAGATGTTTCCTCAGACTGTCCTCACAAGCCCTCTTTTTAACCTTATGACAAGGCAGCTGTAACAAGCGCTTTGAAAGCCCTGTGCTGTTTTGGTGTCGTTGTTTGAGAAGAACAAGCCATGCTGTGTTGCTTAGCTCACTCACTCAGCAGGGTGATGTGGAGGAACATGCTTGGTCTTGTCTGAAGTAAAGTGCATGGTCTTGTATCGTGCCTGATTTAAGGATGCAGGATAACACATTTCACAATTATACAAGCTGTCAGAGAGAGATGTTAATGTGAGGAGATGTGTTAGAAGTAGGCCTGTAGTCAGCCAAAGAAAATCTTGTTTGACTGAAATTTTTCCTCCTCTTTGATCGATGGGGTGGGGGGGGGTCTGCACGTCATCTCTCTGGTACTTTGGCTCTGATGCAGCTGCCTGTCTCTCTTACGCAACATTAAAGCAGAATTCAGAAGATGCACCAGAACACTGAACTTCTCTAGATATCACTTTGAGGAGCTGCATGTGAGAATGCAAATGTCTGAATCGGTTGGACCATAAGCTGAGCAGACCTCACCCTGCAAGGACTCTTGTACAAAAGTCTGTGTGAAGTCCCTTTGAGCCCATGTGTGAATAAACAAGGTCACTGTCCAGAGAATTCACAGCAAGTGAACGGTTGTCACCCCACCTGAACCAAATACAGTATTTCCAGGAGGTGATAATGTGTCTGACATGGACAATCTCCTGTTTTGTGCGTCACATGTGACACTCCAGACAAAAATCCAGACTTGATTTATTCAGATATTATCCCTGGTACAAATGAAAAAACAGATTTAGTCTGTAACCTATTCACCACTTTGTAGTTGTACTCAGTGTCCCGCCCGCAGAACTGATCTGATTGGTTACACATCACGAGGAATAACCTATCAACACTATAGGCCACTGTGCTACAACAGGCAAAGAGGACTGCATGCACAGACTGGTGAACAAGCACAGCTGATGGATTAAGAAACACTTTCCCCCTTATGGAAGTGACATCAGCTACAACATATCAACCAACCAAGTCGACCAGAAGGGGTCAGCCCTGAGGAGAAGTGTTTATTATGTGCTGTTATGAAGAGAGCTTTCTGCTCAGATGTAGCACCTGCTGGTATGTAAATACTGACAGAGACGCACAGTGACATCTATGAGAGGGGCGGTCATGGGCTTTTAGGCACAACTGTTTGCACTGTTAATAGGTAATCACACAGCACAAATTATACTGGATACTGATACATTTTTAATTGCATATCAAACTGCTATACATAATTACACAATGGGTGATCCTATAGCCAATTATGCGGCGGCAAACAAATGAGGACAAGCTGTGTATGGGAGACGAGAGGGGAAGCAGATGTGGTGAGGAGAGCACAGATAGGAGGCAGACATCAGTAAAAAGAAAAGTGGAGCTGGTGAAATGAAAAGAATAACAGGGGGAAATTTATAAAGCTGAAGTGAACCAGTCAAGAGACATGCTCCCCCTCATTTTGGCATGCTACACTTGCTTCTGAAAATCTCATTATCTTAATTACCATTCCTTTATGGGAAATACATCAATTATCATGGTTTGGCAAGGGGGGGGGGCACACCATTTAAAATGTGGAGGATTGGGAGCACCTCCTAACAAAGGGATGACTCTCTGATTGCGATTACCAGGCAAAGTGTGGAATTAAGCAACCGCAGACATAAGGTAATTAAACATGCAAATGTATCTGGTGAGCATTTGACTTAATAAAAGGTTGTGAGAGCATCATGAGAGAATGAATGAATGTTTTATGTGTCTTACTTCTAAAACACTTTCTGTGGTTGTATGACATATATTCATGATTTGAATCAGGTATTATTTCCACTGCTGTGTGTCTGTCCGCTACTGCAAAAGGACATGTTAAGGAGGAAACAGATTTGGATTAAATCTTAATGAAACAACTTGGATGTATGAGCACCAAGTTTAAGCGTCTTTAATTAAAACACAGCCAGGCTGGTGGAATCAATCTCAGTACAGGGGAAATGGCTGCCACATCAAAGCACACAAGTGTGAAACAAACAGACAAATAGTACACAACAACATTTACCACACAAGTACACAAATGAGGTTGACTTTAGTATATTTTTACATTAAGTGTTGCAGAAGCTGCAGCTCTGCTAGTTAGAATCTTAGTTAAAGTTGTCTGTCTGAATTTGGTGTCTCCTCACTGATACTTGTACTGTGTGACTACATGTGCTGTGTGACATGGTTGCAGCGTCTCCTGTGTAAACCTGCATGTTTAGAGGACCAGAATAGTCATTAGTGACCTCCGAGGGGAGTGTTGGAGCTTTGCCCTGCTGCCTTTCACCCCTGAGTCCACCAGCGGTTGGCCCGGTATGCTCGTGTAAATTTTATGCTCTGGGATCAATGATCCACCTTTAAAACATTGATGCCTGAGCACCTGCAGGGCCAGATGCATTGTCTATTCTCTGCAGCAAACCAGGCTGAATTAATTTCAGAAGGTGCCACAAAGTATCGCTGTAAACTTTTCAAACACATGACAGTTGGCCTGAATTCCTTCAACTTGGGATGCATGCTACACATATGGCATCAAGAAATATGTGGACTGGAAAATGACTGAGCCTCTGCTCGTGCCTAATTGTGTGAAAAACTAAGCATGGAGCATGTTATGTGCAAAGTAAATGCGAGCGTGTTTTCAATGCTTCATAGGCTGAGATGATATACTTCACTTTATATGCGTTTAAAGTGCGATTGAGGAGGGACTTGTATATATGTGATTCTATATGTTTGTGCATGCAGGCTTACAGTGCATATGGATACATTAAGACAGAATGTGACTCTCTGTGGATATAAGCTTTGTGAGCAGTCATCCACAATCCCATTTATGCTTGGTGGCGGAAAAGCTCACTGGACTTTCCAGATGGATTATTCTGGGTGACTGACTGTAGGGAAACAGCAAATTAATGAATTACGGACGGAGCTGAGATACTTGGATCACTGGGCTTTTTCTGTTAGTCATTCAATTTGTGGAGGGGTTGGTATTGGGGATTTGCAAGAGAGACATATGCTGTTGGCAAATTGGTGACAAAGGTGAAAATAAGAACAAATCAAATGGATAATTAGTGCCACATGCATGTATATGAGAGCCTGGTACTCATACAGGCATAATGGACACAGTGTTTATGCAGTCGCAGTAATGGACTTTCAGACACATTCATGCATGGACAAGCACACACACAGACACAAAGAGACCCGCGCATGTGTGGCTTTAAACACAGGCCTGCATTGGTCTCAGGAAATAAGCTCCCAAAGGTTTCCAGTGTTTTCACCAACAAAGGCAGTCAAGCTAGAGAAGAAAAGCAAAAATAGACGACTGGAGACCTGAGCAAACACAAAGTCCTTGAGAGTCTCCCAAGACTGCTAAGCTTGACTAGAGAAGTCTCAGTTCTCCTCCACGGCTGGCAGACTCCTATATTGTACTGTAGGAGATCACCATATATTAACAGTGACCTTCCTCTGTACACTTGTCACCTTTGAGCCAGTTTCATTACATTCCTGATGGTGCAATAACCATCCTGTATGATTCCCTTATAAAGTCACCTTAGAGTATACAGGATTCAATTCCAAACCCGACCATTTCCCACATGAGAGAAGCTGAACAGGGAGCTGAATGGTGTCATCCAGAGGAAGCCAATAAAAGCACTTATATTCATCCTAAACCACATCACGCTCCCCTACTGTCCACCACTGTTGTGCTCTCTCTAAGAGCTCTGCCTTTGGCGAAGCTCAAACACTTCAACATCAAAGCAACGGGAGCGTGCCCTCTATCCCACAAATATGACTGGACAGGTTCCTGCATCATAGTCAGCGGTGCCGTCAAATTGCTATCATCACAGAAAGTGAGAACAATTGGCCCCCCTTTTTTTGGCCAAACGGCCGGTGGAGCTTCTCCGATTAGGCAGCTCTCTAAGACATTATCTAATGATGAAACATGGCAGTGATCAAGCTGCTCAAAGACAGATTCCAGCTGTGGGATCTCAATAATCCATATCTTTGTGAACTAAGAAGAAAAGAGGAAATTAAAATCAAGTGCCTGCATGTCAGTTCCTTGCTCATTTGCAGAACGTGTTAGCCAACCAATGGGAACTACATTTAACAATTCATTACCTAAGAAGTGCTACACAGAGACCAATTAAAGATAAATTTGACACAAAAGAGGAGGAAACTGCTGGAGAAAGATGAAGTGAGAGAGTGATAGAGATATAAACAGAGACACAGATTGAAGGGAAAAGACTGAGAATAAGTGTTATTGATTACTAGAGGTTTATAATGTATGTGCACACATGCATGTGGGCGTCCATGTCATATGCACTTGTACTTGTGTGTGTGTGTGACCACAGATGTTGTCCCCTTATAAATGTTGTTGCACAGTCAAGTAATCTCCCATGTTTGTCCTTGTACAGAGGAGCCATTTGCAGGCTTCTTCTTCTTGCAAACATAACCAGGCCTTTTACTGAACTCAACATCAATTAGCCGAAGCGTCTTCTTCAGTCAGACTTCAAGTGGCTGCAAACCTAAATGCTCAGGAAGCATGTGGCTCCGCACGCTATATTAATGTATTGGTCTCTGTTTAAAATGCAGCCTCATTAAGACCGTCTTAATTTGTTTTTCCAGACTCTCAACAAGGATATTATTTTACGCAGGTTGATAGAGTAACTTCCATTGTGTGCACAGTAAGAGGTTCAATTACACAATCAGGGAATGTGAAGAGTGTCTGAAATGAACGAGGAGCATTTTTATGGGCCTGTTGTTTACAGAACGGTGAAGAGTAAGCGGGGATGTTGGAGGGGGTCAGGGATGCCCTTGAGATGTAATGGTTTTCTTCCTGTGCATCAGAGTTGTGGAGGAAAATGAAAACACTCCACAAAACACTTATATGCATCCACGCACGTTCGCAGACACTCACAAACGTAATTCATCCCTCCAATCACGCAGTGCATAGAGACGACAATTTAATGGCAGACATTAGGCAGGTTTTCCTTTACTTAAATGACAACAATACATTTTTCTGTAGATTAAATTAAATAAAATGGCAGCAATTAAAATAATTAAGAGGGTACAGTGCTTGCAAATCTAGTTATACATGTATGCACAAATACGCCCCTGTCACACACCACACACAACATGTTCAATCATCTGTTCCTATGGTCTGTAGGGATTGGAGACACATATGGGGTCCAGTTTTAATCGCACTCCCACGACAACATGCAAAGCAGTAGGTCTTGGGTGCAGAGACTGTGCAGGCTATTTTGGTTTGTATAGGTGCAGCAGTGCAGTGTGCAAAGGGGGGGTTGGGTGGAGGTGGGTATAGATCAGAGGGTGTGGTGGTTAATTAAGTCTCAGCCAGTTACAGTTAACAGCTAATTAGTACAGCGATGATAAAAATGAATTCTTTTAAAAAAAGGCTTTTGTGAAGCCGTTTCTATGACTACATCAATATGAGACTATTTCAGTCATTATTCTGCCTTATTTAATGCTGTGAATGGTTACATCATATCTTTAAATGTGACACAGCAGCGTTTGCTTTATGGTTATTTTCAAGAATTAAAACATGAACCACTGATTTGTTTTCTTTTGACTGGAAAAGGAGGCTGTGATGCACAGGATTAATGAGCCCCAGTAATCTGATGTCTCCCAAACAAACAGCACAAAACTGAGTTATAATTGAGCTGTGTGATGTGTGTGTAGAGGTGCATGGATTTACTTTGTAGCAGCTTTAATGGAAAGTAAAACACAGTGGCTGCTGTGCATGATGGCACTTAAACTGAAGGCGGCAGATTTATCAGCATGTGTCCTGCTGCCTTCTGATGGCTGCAGGGGTTTAAATGTACTCAGGGTAAACAAGGTATGTATACAGTAAAAAACAGTGTGAATCACTCTTATTCTTTTATACATAAGTGTAGGCTCATATTCTTTTTTCATCCATATGAATATTTTTAATGCATTTACACAGGATTTGCACGATTTGCACTTATCTACCAGCCAGGTAGAGTCTCAAATTGCTTATTTGAGGTTAATTTGTTATCTGTTAATAATAAAATTGCTTAAGTGGCAGTGATGTGGTTCTAAATGTGTTTTCTAAGAAACATTTTCAACCAAACTCTACCTTTCACCAGTTTGTGCTTCTCTTCCTATCTGTGCACGGTGCACTCTGTGCCAAAATATCACACAGATGAGCAAAGCCAATTTTAAAGGTCAGGAAAATACTAAACAGTAGTAACGCTGCTTGTGCTGGTTGTGATCTTGTTGTGCTACATGTGTTGCCAGATGCTCTGTGCCGAACACACCTTGCACATGGAGCAAAGACCAAGATTCTCAGGGCAGAGTTTAAAAAATGTCACGTGATATTTGATTGTACTATGAAGCCACACAAAAAAGGCAGGAGAAAAGCCAGCGAACCCACCATAATGAGCACAGAAAGGGACTGAGTCTCTCTTTAAACTCGGGAAGGAAGAATGCATGTCTGCACGTTTTAAACCCCTGTGAGTGTTTGCTTGAGAGTGAGCAACCATGCATGTTCATAACTGAAACTGCCAAACAGAGAGCAAAAGACAGGAAAAGGAGAAAGGTGTGAGAGTAAAAGCAGGTGTTTGCATGATGATGATACATGGAAACGGAACATGTGTGGATGTGTGTGCCGTGATATATTTTAAAGTTCAAATGAGAATGAATAAATGGGAGGGCGTAGCACAAATAGTGCACGTCTGTCTGTGTTTGTTTTATGTGGAAACGCCAAACATTACTGCTTCTGGGACCTTGAATGGATATGAACTGAAACGATACAAAGATGAAGAGGAAGTGAAGGCAAAGAGGAGTGATGCAAGAGGACAGAGAGGGTTGGAGGGAGTAAAGACCTAAGTGGAGGTAAATAAAGGGGATAAAAAAGGAGGAGAACTTAACGGCGAAATGATCCTTGTGCTTACAGTCAGAAACTGCGAGACTCCAACGTCAGCCATGCTGCTGATGAAGTATGGACACATCAACAATCCGTGTGGGTGTGGCTTAGCACAGTCTGCTTTGTGCCCTCGCTGTGCTCAACAGCTCACTCTTTTCATCGTCTCTGACTCCGCTCTGTTCTTAACCTCTCTCACTTTAGCACAGAGCGATATTCTCTTACATTTTATCTCAATAAGTAGTGTGAATCTCCCCCCTCCCACTGTCATCTTTTCATCCTTTTGTGACTGTCCCCGAATTCCCCCACTACACTCATTTTCACCTTTCAATAAACCTCGTCAGTTCTTTCCTTAGCTTCCCTTCCTGTGCACTCCACACAGCTTATGCCCCAGCCTCTGCCTGCCAGCATGATCGGTGGGTCTGTGCAGTGTATGTGGGATAATATTATTGTGAACTTTAATGTTCCCCGGTGGGCAGAGTGTACACTACACTGTTCCTCCATTAAAGCTCGGCTCACAGACAGCGTGTGTGTGTATGTGTGTGCATTCAATAATGCACACACATGCTGCTTAACATCTGCCAATGTGCAGCATCCACATACACACTGGATACCCAGTGTAGCATATGCATGCATTACTGAGACACACACACACGCACACACACACACGCACACAGGCACACATGCCAACATTTGCACATGGCACTGTAGAACACGTAGGCTGCTTATCCTTGCAAACACACACACACAGCCAAACAGGTATGCACACTCATATAGTACACACACCATCCTGTCATTCTCAGATAACACAACGTAGCAGCGGAGTGGAGATAAAAAAAAAAGCCATTCCTGTTAAATGTGAGAGTAAAATGTACAACAAATACACCTGTGTGGAGCGTATGCTGATAGTCACGGTGAGAATCGACAAGGGAGACATGTGACACTCAACAGAGACGGGAAAAAAGCATTTCCTGACAAGGAAGATACTGACCATCAAACCATCCGGCGGCTAGTCCTACAGTAGGCAATGAAAGAGGATTAGCTCTCTAATCAGTGCCGATCTCCGTGGGCCATTCAGAGGGAAGCCCTAGTGGCCTGGTGTCCATTCTGTTCCTCGCTCAGAGCAGGAGGACAAGCCTGACCCAGTCAACTGCAGGGGAGAGCTAAAGCAGGTGGATACACACCTGGGGGACAGGATTAACACAGTTCTGGCACATTACAACCAGCACGCACAGTGTATAATCCCACTGGAAGGGTGTGTGTATGTGTACGCCAGCCTCAGGTCTGTCCAGGTGTGTAAACACACTGGTAATGCTGGTTGGCTTTACTTGAGGTGACACCTATAGGGCTGAGATTTACATGAGGTAACAGGGGAACAGATAGGCAGGCTGCAGGGTCACCTCACCACCATCTGCTCCTTCAGCTCCCTTGACCCGTCTCCACAGCAACCTCAGCAGCCCACAGAATCCACTGTTCCTTCTCATCTGTGTATAAAAACGCTGCGATAAATGTGCATGACACACAGAATCTTGTCTATACTTGACATGCAGCTTAGATAAATTTGTGCATTTTGCCTTTATTGAACATTTTGACAACATAAAGTGACAGATTTCATGAGTATGTTTATCATCTGAATTTTATTCTGTGATACTGTGGAAACAGGTATGGAACTGGATACAAAATCATCCAAATAATTTGAACTGGATGCAAAAAGCATGTTTAAATTCTGCATAGCACCTGACAGATTATGCACTATGTCTACTTAGTTCTTTGTTAATTTTTAAAAAGTAAGATGGCTAAAATCCTAACCCGACTTAATTCTAACCCTAAACCTATCCTAAAAAGTTAAATGTGCAGTCATGTCCTCTCTAAAATATTTTGTTATAGAGGTGTTTTTGTCTTTGGGATGTATTTTCAGGAGCACAATCACTACTGAACAATCATAGAATAACTAAGGGAACATTGCAGCAATACTATAGTGAGCAGTGTGTTTTTATGATCTTCTCACTCTTCTGCAGAACAGACAAATTCACACACTTGTCACTTTGATCCTGAAGGTGACATTAGAGTATATATGCTGCAATACAGTGCAGAATTTATTATTTATAGTATACAGTTTATGTAATATTAAACAACCAAGATGAAACTCACAAAAGGGCTGGACAGAGAAAAAAATGGGCCAATTACAAATCTGTATGTCACTTCAGCACCACGTGCAGCGTCATGGATTTGTCAATAAGCAGTCACACAGTCAGGATACTGATATTTCAAATGGCAGGTTTAAAGGGGGGTAGAATCCTTCCTCATAATGCCTTCTGACTGTATCTTTAATTCATGGTCATCAAGTTTCTGTTTTCGAACAGGTGTGAATGTGTACAACTCATGTGATTAATCTGCATTTAAGACCACCCATACTTGTAGGAAGATTGGCTGGGTATGTTTTTTTCCATTGTTTAAAAAACGGCTTTAATCCATTTTGTGCAAGCAGCGTGGGCGCAGCTGCTTGAGGTTCAAAGGATTTTTTTTTAACAGGCAAATGACTGCAATCATTTAGTTTCATTCAGATCAAATCATCTTTACTTAACTGGAAAAATTTTATACTCTTTGTTGAAACAATCATCTTTGTCTATCTAAGTTTTTTGTTTTCTTTTTTTTTTTTTGGTTTTATTTGGTTTAACAGTGTTTTTATACCACTCTTTTTGCCAAATATTTTTTTATGAGAAATTTTAACCTTAACAAGACCTTTCAAACTTTAAAAACAAAGTAATTAAAAGTAAAAATTAACTTGTTCTACTTGTCATGTCAATCAGCAACATTATCCAGGTTTAAGATCAACATTTAATTACATCAGTGAAGTATTTTTGCATGTTTCACAGTTGAATTAGTCAAGTGTTGTTTTCCTATTTTCTAATTACATTTTATGAAGTGTTCAATAATATTTTGTCAACTCAGTTATGATATTCTTTTATGAGGAGGTTTAAATAGGAATCGAACAGCCTCTCTACATCCCCAGAACAGACAAATTCCTAAGTTTTAAAAGCAATTTCCAACACAAAGCGACACTTTTCTTAACTACTGTAGGTGTTTTTCACATTGTTATATTGTTTGGCTGTCAGAACGCTGTATGTTGCTGTTAGGATGTGATTTACAGTGCTGCGTGGGCCCCACAGTGTTCTCTTTTCATCATTTATTGTGCTATAGGTGTGTCATATTTAAGTCACATTAGTTCCCCTCACTTTAACGTTTTCCTGGGGTCATTCAGACACAAACAGTACTAATCTCTCCTTTGATAGTCACTCAAACTGGAAATAAAAGATAATGTTTTACATCAACCTGTGAATGTGTTTATTTAATGCTCTGAAATGCTGTCACTTTGGGAATTCCACATTTTGGATGAATCATTTAAAAAATGAATTAAAAAACAGCTTTGGACAAGTGAACAAAGGGGGAACATTATTATTCAATCAGTGAGAACTGTTTGTCTGCAGAGCCACTTTTCTCGGCACACCAAATAATTTTTGCATTTCTCATGCCTTGTTTCTTCTTTTTCGACAGGGCAGAAATGCAAAATGGATCTTGCTCAGGTACAACAGGTTGTGACTCTGTGATTGTTGATGTGGACAGACAGACAACAGGAGGACGAGACAACCTGCCTCTCTGCTTCAGCTCACAGCTTAAAAGAGCCAGTTTGTCTTTTGTTAAACACATATAAACTCCAGTCAAAAAAAGTTGAATTTGCATGGAATGAGGAACATTTTGTTCATTAAATTACTGGATGTCTTTCTTACATAACACACTGGTTTTCTTTCTTGTCTAAGTTGCTCAGCAGTAAAATGTTTCACAGGTTTACATCTACAAACAGAGAGATGCTTGCTACAGTAAAACTGACTCCAAGCCACTGTTCTCCGAAGAAGGACAGCATCAAAACAATATTTACCGTGTTTCCAGTGACAAAATCAAAAAGAATAAGGAATAAGTTAGTTGTAGGTGACATGGCAGAGGGACAAATGTAGAAGGTGGATGGACAGGTCAACATATCAGACTGGGAACATGGAAGATTGTTGTTTGTTTGTAATTTCTAACAGTAAGTGATTTCTTTAATAATGAC
>JAPZDT010000005.1:5777735-5789092 GCA_029814675.1 Acanthurus coeruleus | reverse complement strand
GTCACTCTTTATTTTTGTGACAATAACGATTAACCCTGTGATGCTTACAGTGTTTCTGCAGCTTTTTTTCTAAAGTTTTTTTTTGTCTTTACGCTTATTTTACCTTCTTTGTTCCCCAAGATAATAAGGAAAGGTTGTATCAAAGGAGCAACAGTGTTCTTGCATTGAAAAGCAAAGCTAGTCAGCCTCTTGAGGGCTTGGTGTTTCTTCCTAACCACACCTGAAAAGGAAAATCAACAAAAGATTGATGTTAGAATAAATTCTAACTTTTGCTTTGGCAGCAAATCTGTTTTTTCTGCTGAAAGCCACGACCTTAAATCCTGGATGGTACTTAAAATACAAACAAATATCTTTTTCTTTCACCTCTTAAATTCTGGCAGATTTTTTTTACAATTCTTGTGCTGTAAAATAATTACCAGTATACCAGTGGGTTTTGCAATAGGTTATTAGAGTTAAAGCTGAAGTTTATGAAGCTACAGAAGGACATTTTTTAGCCAATGGTTGTGATCTGCTTTTGATTATGTCACTTTTGATATTATATTTTAATATTAAAGGACAAGTTCACATCAGCTAATGTGAGTATGACGGTGGAGGTCGTGGGTGGTGGGTCAAACAGGACCTCCGTCACGCCATCCTGTCTGCTTTTGTAGTGCAAACGTCAAACATGATTCTCCTGACATCAAATGAAGGGCAGATTTGAGAATGTGTCACCCTCTCTTTTAAGTTTTCCTCCGATAAAATTCTAATTAACTTCAATCCTTGGTGACAAGTGAGGGCAAGGAGTTGGAAGCAGAGGCGGGGGCAGCGGGGATCGGTGACGAACCTCGGTGTGACGTCTCAGTCGGTTTGTGACAGTCAAGCATCGCAGTTCCCATCTGCGGACTCGTGCACCTTTCCAAGTTGACCAGAGTGCGACTCATTAAGTAAATTCTACTTCATTCAGTGTGACTGAGTTGAACTTTAAGTGACATGCAATCACAAACACTGCATCTGCTCCTGTCACACATCTGTCTTCTTGTCAGGAGATGTTTGAAGAGATGCAGCAGACTGTGAGGTTGTGCTGCTTTAATGGATGAGTAGTGCTACAGCATCGAGACTCTGAATAGAAAAAATGAGTGGAGGACAATGTCGTGCATGTGGATAAATTTGATGGTATTCAGTCTCAGCAAATTATTGCTCTCCTTCATTCATCTTCCCAATTGCACAGAAACAACAGATAAAGAGTGGGAAATGCTTAACTGAGAATCAGTATTCCAAGACAGGCTTAGCTATAAGACCAAAGCGGGAGGAATTAATATGAGGACAGAAAACGTGGTCCCCTGTCACCCTGGGCGTAATGTAGTCTCAAGCATATCAGGGTGCCCCAGCTGTGACCATGCAGTCTTATCATTTCAGAGCCATGTAACACTTTCTACACTCTTTTGCAGTTCCCTGTCAACTGGAAAAGGAACTCCAATGCATCTAGTTGCCAGTGATACATTTCCCCCCTCAGCCACTAAGTAAAGAAACGAAAATAAATCGAGGTGCTCTTTAAGGTCACGGAGAGAAATCGCAGATGTTCTTATTCCTGATTGTAACATGACTGCACAGAGACTTCTTGCATGCAGAGGAAGAAAGATAAAGAAAAGCCCTTTCTGTTTTTTTTTTTTTTATCCTTTCCCTGCAGAGACACTGTTCTTTCGAAAACACAGAAGAAAAATGTCTTTTGTTCAAACTGTAACATTTGAATGTAAGAAAGGAGAACAGCAATGCTCATAATGAGTCATGTTTCATTAACATCAACAGACAGCTAATCTGCTCCTGTGAATGTGTCATACTTACTTTTAAGCCTTCAGTCATCAAATGAATCTGGTCTTGTTTTAAAAAACACACACCTTTGCCCTTTCATGAGTCAGGGATTAGAGTCAGCATTAATAATGAAGACAAGCAGGGATCCAGGCTGATCATTTCCTCGACAAACAAAAGGTCACGGATCGATATCTCTATACAAGTTTGAAAAATGTTTTCATGTCTGCGGATGAGAGGTGATTATCTGTTGATAATCAACAGCTGACAGCCATCAACTGAAGTACAAAGGAGCACATGCATACACAGAACACCTGAAAGATAAGTCTATTTTAATGAGAAGCCTTTGGTTAAGAAATAAGTCTAAAATAAAGAACTAAATTAAATGTCTGAACTGTTAGAGTGTATAAGTTTGATATATGAATCACATGCTGCTGAGAAAAAAATTATACATTTCTTAATAGCTCTAGTAATAGCTCGATAACTCTAGTCTTACAAATATATGAAATTTACTACAGAGTTCAGCTTCACCTGTTCACATTTTGTCTGATTATTTCCAATAGCTGAAGCTCTAATTAAAATTTTCCATTGCAGTCATCCTTAAGCCTTGAAAGCTGAAACTGACAAGTAATTGCAGCTTACATGAATATATTACAGTGACTATACAGGCTTTATTACATGCTCATGGAAAATGTCTCTACATCTGTGAAACCATTGCCTGATAACATTTTCTTTTTTTTTTCTTCAAACAGCTGCACCTCTTTCATGGTTAAAGATTCTCCACTGACAACTGTGCTGCCATGAATGGGGAATAATCCATCAGATTCATCTTGATGTTCTGGGAATTCACACATTTACAGAAAGATCCTGTTTTTTCTTACTCCCTGTGGTTAATTGAACTTTATGACAGCGCTCCGAGCAGTGTGCATAGTGCTTGTGAGCCATAGCAACAGGTCTGGTGAGACAGTGTCTGCAATTACATGACTAATTATAGCATCGGTTCAAGCTGCAGGTGAATTAGCGCCTGATGCTCCTCTTAAGTGTGAAAGGCATTCCTTCTAAGTGGCACATAGCAGGAGGTACTGCTTGTCTAAGATGTCTTTAAATGAAAATGATTCTGCCTGTAATACAAATGTAAGTCAAACATGTGGTTTTCGACACAATTAAGAAAGCACAGACTGTCCTGGTCTGACAGCCAGGCTACTGATCGCACTTTGAGACAAAATTCCGTGTCAGATTCAATTAAATTAGACACAAAAATGCTAAAATGTCATGACATATTCAATAAGACATTATGCTCATTAAACCAGCCTGCTGCAGCTGTACACTTACCGTACTCTCATAAAGTATACAGTTAAATGCCAGGCTTAATGTGCACACAGAAGTTAACATGCAGCTGCAGTATTTTGTATAAATCTTAGATCACAGTGCCCCCTTCTGGTGAGTCCAACACCCACTTAAGCCTTAATCTTAAAACATAACTGAGGTGTTGGACATGGAGCATGATTATTGGACTCATTCTGGTGTGTTGATTGTGAGGTGAAAAATCATTCATACGGACCTGACTGGAAATCCTCTGAAAAATGGGAAATCTTTTCTTCCCGTAGGAGTGTATTAAAAAGTGGCTTACTGCTGTGAGTTAGGAAAGAGTTTTTGATACAGGGTAGAACGGTATCTAAGCACTTCCATCTGTGATCCATCTCAGTACAGACCCCATTCTAGCAAGCAGCCAAGCATAATGTTTTTCTGCAAGCTCCAGCACACACACACACCAAATGAGTCTCCACGTCAAAGCCTTCCCTACAGGCTGGCTGTGGCCTTGGCTTTGGAGGAAAAAGATGGGATACTTATCCCGAAAGGTTTTAAATTTCTCAGCAACTCGGCTGTGCTCGGCGCCATTCAGGCCTTGCTTGTTTTCTAAGCATAAGGATTAAAATCTTTCTCTCCCACGAGAGCGCCAAGGAAAATCTAAAAAAAGGAATCCAAGAATTTGAGATGCCTCCCTCCAGGGGCTGTTTGTGCTTCACCTCAAGAATACACAGCCAGTTTATGCTTGGCCCGACTTCCACCCATATTTCGCTTCAATTAAATTTATTTCCATTTGTGGGAAATGAGGACAATTTCTTACCTTGCTGTTTAAATGCATGTGGTAGATGCAAACTGAACAATCAGGAGTGTCCCTACTGATGTGAATATTCAATATATGTTTATGCGGATATTATTTCATGACACTGCTCAGTGACAGAATACATTAAAAAAAATAGCTTATCAAAGTGTAATCAAATGCAATGCATGCGCATTAAATGAAATATGCATGACAAATTGGCTTTGGTGAACACAGAGCAGGCAGATCCTCTGAACCTTTGCACAAAAGCTCATTGAAATTCCTTTCATTATGACTGTGGCTCTATGGAGAAACACAGTGAGAGGGACAGACAGAGAAAGAGGAGTATAATGATTTCTGATTACAGAGGCAGAAAAAGCCTTGCATCATATACTGGAATATCATTACGGAGTATTGTACAATCTCTGTATTGAAAAAAAGAACACACAAAGAAACGAGCATTTAGTCACTTTATTTACAAATGTTACTGTTTGCCTCAGTGTCATTCAGTGTGATATATTCTTCACATGGAAACTTGCTAGTGTGTACAATCCTCCATCTATCAATGAAAATGCCAGACAAGTGCTATCCAAGCAGACGATTTTTAAATATATATTTCGAAAGAATTCTAATAATTTTCATGACTTCTCCCTGTTACAAACCAAAAAGGCACATAGACGTGATAAGCATAGCTTGGTCGACAAACCTTGTTAATACCACAAGCGGAAAAAGAAGCATGGATAAGAGTAGATGATCCTGCAAACTCATGTAAACTCCCAATATCTTTAAAATCTGTCTCTGTGAAAGTCATTACAAAGATATGCCTCAGTAATCTTATAGACAATTTAATGTTTTGACTACTTTCATGGCTAGAACATTTAAAAACTGTTTTGCATGCAGAACCCTTACACTTTGTACAAATGTAATACTTAATATGATATAAACACATTAGAGTAGATATCTTCTTTGCAAGCTTACCCTCTCAATCAAATGCACTGAAAAAACAAAGAAAATTTCTTATCAGCAAATCCACCTTTCTAGAGTCAAAAAAAAAAATGGAAGTAAGTCCAAAGCATGTTTCCCAGCTAACGGCCTCAGTGTTCACTTTAATGTTCATGGGTTGTTCTCACAAGTAGTTTCTTCATCGATCTGCTGAAGTACAGTCACCTCACATAGCGGTTGGCTGGCCAGCTAAAAGGAAAGAAACAGCAATATTACACTTAAAGAAATCCACAAACAACATGGCTTCATGTGGAGCAGATAGATCACCTACTCACCTTTGAATCGCATGTAGCAGGAGTTACAGTAGAGCTGTTTGTTTCGTATTCTGACTTCGGCCCCTGCTTCTGATCCTCCGAGGTCAGACTGGCACTCAACACACTGAGGGAGTTCAGGAAAGGGAAAAGGTTAAGAGCTACTCAGCTGGTTCAAACTAGACCGAAGTGTCCAAGCCCAAAGACAGACAGATGAGGACAGGCAGAAGGTCCTTGATCATACTTACAGAAAATGAAGGGAAAAGAATAAATGAGAGTCAAAAGACAAAGACTGACAGGATGGATCACTGCTCAGATGCAAGAGACCAAACTCAAGTAAGACCAAAGTTCCAGAAAGGATCAACAACCAAAGTTCAAACATTTGTAAAAAGAAACTAAGTGAGGGGTTGATTAGTTTGGCTTGAGAGTTTTGGCACAGAAATTCTGCCCTGTTCGGTGGGAAACAAAGGGAACAGGACCTCTTGATTCACCAGGTTAGTAATAAAAGAAAAAAACAGTCTGGAGTGATCAGGTTAGCTTTGGAGATCTGCCGGGTTGTGCTGATGACATGCTCTGGGGCCGTCAGGAGCCCAGCTCTCACCTTAAAACAGCCCAAATGATAACAGAGCCCCAGGGACTCGATGATCATGGCCGCTCCCTTTCCCAGCGGTTTGTCACAGAATGTACAGATTTTCTTGCCACTCACTGACCTGGATTACAGAACGCACAGCTGTGATTGTAGATGTGAACACACATGCATGACACATGTATGTAATGAATTCACACACACACACTCAAAACACATGTTAAAACTGGTATACAACAGGGTTTAACAGATTCATCAGTTGTTTGTGAACAAATCTGGCCAATATTGTCCTTTTGTCAAATATTCATTTTGGATGAGGGCCCACTGTGTCAACTGCTAAAATGGAAAAAAGAACTCTAATAACACATCCTGTTAAATATTCATTTATTCCATTTTTAATTGAACTGCTCAGATCACTATGAGTATTTTTTTAACAGTGGGTTTTGATTGTACTTTTTGTGTCATGTGTAAGCAGGTTTACGTAGAAGTTCTTTCTGTACTAAAAACAAATGTAAATAAACAATTCTGATTATTAATTTAACATTATCACAATTTTAGCATGGAAACAATGTGGAAAAAATGTACACAGACAATTTCAAAACAATTATGAATGTGCAAGTGAAATTAAGTGAGGAATCTTTAAAAAATAATGCAAATTGTCTCAGTGTACCCTGTCTGGTGTAAATGGATGAAAAATGTCCCATAAAAACAATATTGTGAAGGAATTTCTCCCCTCAGGTCTCTCCTCCCTCAGAAGGTGTAATCCCCTAGGCCTTGTCTGCCACTATACTTCTTTGTTCTTGAGTCCTTTTTTAAATTTTTACGCTCTGATACCCAGGTGAAGGTGTAGAGCTTTACCTCATTTGGCCAAAAGACTTGTATGCACCTTACATACAAACTCATGATCACCTGTTGATGTTGCTAACACTGGTCACCTTAACATCAGGTTCTACAATAAATGCATCTGTGTAAGACATCTGTCGTCTCCTGACCTCCTCATTCCTCCAGCTCAACTTTGGCCAGATTTTCCATCACAAATGTCATGTGCAACAGCATATTATGAAACAATTAAAAGTACAAAAACTAAAAAAAATATTCAGGTTTAGTCCCCTTTTACCACAGCTCCCCATTCAAAGTTATGGTTCAGCAACACCACCCCAGTATACCAGTGGAAGGTTAAAGGCAGCTCAGTAGGGCTGTTAAGCAGAGCAGCATCGTTGTTTTTTACCTGTTCCGCTGTTGATTAGTTCCCCCCTCTGATGTGGGCTCTGGAGAGGGGGCAGGGGACGGAGAGGAGGATGTAGGGGAGAGAGACTGCCGGGACCAAGGGGCCGAGGAGGTCCCTGCCCCACCTCGGAGGGAGCCCATGGAGTAGGAGGAAGACAGAGTGGAGGAGCCTGGCCTCTGGGGCCCCGACCCGCCACCATAGAAGGAAGTGCTGCCAGACAGGGCAGAGTGAGGCCGAGTGTAATTCTGGACATAGGAGTTGCTTTTTGATGTCCATGATGAGCGCCAGGGGTTGTAGGCGTCCAAGTTGTCAAGAGACTCGCCTCTGCAAAGCCAACCCACACCACACCCATGTTAGATGTTAGTAGAAACATTTAATATGTCTGGCTACCAGCTCTAAGTGTGGCGGATAAGATGTTCACTAATTGTCCAAACAACTCTGCTAAGATCAAAAACTGATAGCCAGACTATTAAATGTTTTTATTTCAGCACACAATAGAAGTTAACACAGTATTAGCGGGTGTAAAAGGCCACCAACCATCACACAAAACAAACAGCACCTGCGCATGGGTGGAATGTCGATCTCCTTGTTGCCGGTGTTGATGTTGGAGGAGCGCTGGCGGATCCAGCTGCTGTCCGTCAACAGCGAATTCTTCTTCTTCATCTCGTTCAGGATCAGCTGCCGCTCTGCCTCTGCCTGCGACAGGGACTGCTGACCCTTCTTCTCAGCCAATCCGCTGCCCGTCACTGCATCCAGAAGGAAGAGTGAATTTTAAAAAATGATACTGCAGAGGAATAAAGTCTCTGGGACGTCGATTAAAGATCACGACTGGCGGAGAAATTGGAAACGATGGGAAAGAAATATTGATTTGACAAACTCAGCCTTTATTAGCTGTTTCCCTCTCATCATCAATGAGTGATACATATTGTTGGGTTTGGAGGTCTGAACTTTTTCAGCATGCCAGAGAAGTTTGAGAATCACTGGATTAGATCTTTTGAATTAAATACAATTAAACTTTAGAAGTAAAAGTGCATCATTTTGACAGAAAATATGAGATCATCTTTTTGAGTGGATTATTGATTTACTGTTTTATTGGTTAGCTGTTAATCAAACAGCTGTGATTTTGCATTTGTTATATGTCATAATTGACTGATCTAAAGG
This sequence comes from Acanthurus coeruleus, assembly GCA_029814675.1. Lineage (NCBI taxonomy): Eukaryota > Metazoa > Chordata > Actinopteri > Acanthuriformes > Acanthuridae > Acanthurus > Acanthurus coeruleus. The sequence goes on along the minus strand of JAPZDT010000005.1, from coordinate 5,780,975 downwards.
GTTGTGATGGGAGCAGATTAACTGAGTGTCAGATTATCAGATTAAACGGAGAGGCGAGGTTCGAGGGCCGAGCCCACCTCTCTCTGGCTCTCTGTATTTCATGGCATTGAGGATGTTTCTCCTCTCCATCTCCAGCTCTGTTGCAGCCCTCTGTGTGTCACGTGTGCTCCTCAATTGCTCTTCCAGCAGCCAGTGAGCCATGCCCCCCGGCTGCACACCTACAGTGGAGTTCAGCCCACATAAATGTGCAACAGCGTTTGGACAGAGAGTCTTTCATAACAACAGTCATTCAGTAAACTGCCTTTATTCCTTTAAAACAGTAAAAGCACTCAACTAATGAGTAATACAATAAATCAAGAGGCCAAACCTTTCTGTTGAGGTCTGTCATCTTCATCAAGTTGGGGCGATGATTGAGATTTTATCCTGTCAAAAAAAAGAAAATACCAGTTAAAACCTGATTTTTAAAATGAATAAAAAATAGAATAATCATACTTACAGCAGCTCTTTCATAAAAGTTACATATTTTACAGCTATTGCCACCATAAAACATAATGATTACGTATTTTGTTATAAGTTATAATAGGAAACTGTTGATTGCAGAGCAATGACAGGTAATTTCTATCCTAGCTGGAGACTTAACCCACATGCTGCATGACATCTAATTTCATTAAAGTCAATACGAAACCACATTGCTGAAATGATTTGGTTTGAATGGAGCCAGCAGGAAACAATGCAGTGACCTGGACACATCAGCTGTACAGTAAAGATGTGCCAGCTTTGTTTTGTATTCAGAAACGAGTTAAAAATAAAATTTAAAAAAATGATGAACAGCTTCAAAAGGCATACATGAATAAATAAATAAGATCAATTATGTATCTAGAGTACCGCTACCTGGCGTATATGCATTCAGCACATAGTGACAAATTGTTCTTGTTTGTCAGAAACTGGAAATGGAAGTGGTGTTTGGCAGGATTATATGCTTGTGAGACACTGTTTTGGCTGGTGCGGAGCAATTCAGAACAAATTGTGTTGCCAAGATACTACTAGTTCCTGAGGCAACCGAGAATTGTATAAAGAACTGAGAAAAGGTAAAATTGGAGATGAAAAAATAGAGAGGCTAAAATTAGCATTAATAGGCAGCAAGAAAACATTTAATTAACTTTTTATAACATCCAATAATGTACTTGCAGATATTATAGTATTTTAGGTATTATAAATGGTAGTATTCGTCCTATGAAGACATGGGCCAGTAAGTGACCTACAAAGTGTTGTCTACCTATTTAACTCATCACTCTGAAATATTACAATTAACTGTAACCACAGCAAAGCACTGTTGTAATGCATTACTACCCATCAAAATATGGTATGAAGCAAACATGTATGGCATATGAAGTGTGTGATGTAAGAAGAGGCTTTTAGTGGCAATAGCTGATTAGCAAAGTACAGACTTTAAAGGTGCAATGTGCAACAATGTTAGAGAGCAGCATATCACCAAATAACCCAAACTAATGATTAAGTGTACAGTTTTTAGTTGTTGTCTCTTGGTGTAGTTAGTAGCTGCTGTTAGCTTGTTAGCGTAGTTAGTTGTGCAATTAGTGGTTCTTATGACTGATCAGTCTGACTGGAGGGGAGGCCTGTGGCATCAGATGAGTATCAGTGTTTATACTGTGACCAACAACCTCAGTGGGATTCAACACAGCTCTGTGCATGACTGAGGCCAGTTTGACAACAGGGATTATAGCATTGAAGTGGTTTTCAGCTGCTCTGACCAGGACTCTGAATCTGGGGACTACAAAGTCAATGCAGGAGGGGCAGGAAAAGTGTAAAGAGGGAGAGGAGTGAGAGAAAAGTCTGGCATCTTCATCAAGGATATTTACACATCAAATTCTGTGAATAAGGGTTTATTTTAACCAAACCAGAGTTGGTGATTATTGAAACAGTGGAAAGATAAATTAAAACTGTTATGGAGTTTTATTTTCATTTGTTTCTGTTGGGTTTAGATGTAGTGTGTTTTATGATGAGTTAACCAGCCAGTGAAGCTTAAGACTGAGCGGGCAGATGCAAGCTGGTTACCATGCTAACTGCAAAAGGTGTCTATAGTCACAATATATAGACGTCTTATTATTTTGTCAAATTCTGGGGATAATGTTTATTCATTTTTTTAATATTATATAAAAAAAAAATCTATCCATATGATACACATTGCTCCTTTAAAGTAGTTTGACCAGGGCACACTTGATCCCTCCTGTACTAACCTGTCAGTAAAGGACAGTGATGGCTGGACTTTGGCAAAGCCATGGAGGCCACCAGCCCTTTGGTGAAGGTAAAAGTCAGTGTGAGGAGAGAGATGAGGCGAAGGTTACAACATGAAGGTGGAGGACAAAGCACATGCAAACATGTTAGTTGCATTCATGTTAATGCAAAGACAATAAAGCAGGTTGTGTTTCACACTTAAAAGTGTTATCATGGGCATGTTGGTGGTTATGGTGTGAGAACGGTACAGGAAAGTGGGAGGAGCTTGTCTCTACTGACCACTGCTGCTGCTTCTCTAAGGCTCTCTCCTGCTCTTTGCGCTGTTGCTCTGCAAACTCCTGCCGCCTCCTCTCCTGTTCCCTCTGCCGCCTCAGCTCATCCTCCTCCCTCCTCCTCGCCTCTTCCTCCTGTCTCTCCATCCTCCTCCTCTCCTCCCGAAGACGCTGCAGCTCTCGCTCCTCCTCTTCTCTCTTCCTCCTCTCCTCCCGAAGACGCTGCAGCTCTCGCTCCTCCTCTTCCCTCTTCCTCCTCTCCTCCGCCTGCCTTTGGCGCTCCTGTTCCTCCTTCCTCTTTCTCTCTTCCTCTTCCCATAGAGGAGTGGTAGGCAAGTTGACAGGGGAGAGGGGTGAGTGGGGGCTGATGCTGGGGCTTTTCACCTCCAGTCTAGCAGGCTGGAAGGAGGGACAGAAAAGCGAAAGCATTCATCAGCAGTGGTGTTTAGTAATCTGAGCTTTTATTAAAGGAACTGCAACAACAATGGAGAAACTTGTGTCATCCCCTGTGGTGACAAACCAGCGAGTGTTTGGAAATTCTGATTAGGGGGGGAGTTTTTGTTGCATAACTACGAGCTGGAAAGACTTCTGCCATTACCGTAAACCATACCACACATGTTGTGTGAATATCCACATGACTGCACATTGTTGTGTTCTGTGAAAAGCCAGAAATACCAGAGGCTGGCCAAGTAACTGCTGCATAATTACAGTGATT
>JAPZDT010000005.1:5249743-5260734 GCA_029814675.1 Acanthurus coeruleus | reverse complement strand
TTAAAATAAATCTCAGTGTCATCGTGTTAGATTTAAACACGTTTTGTTCTGCATGTTTCTGAGAGATCCTTCTATGCAGCCTTTAGTCCTGTAGTCTCCTCTTGCCTTACCTCCTTCTTTCTTCTGTCTCAATCTGTCCGTTCAGCAACATGTAAAAAAATAATTTGTTTGGTTCTGTCAAAGATTTAATCTCACCTTCCCGAGAGCATCAATGCAAAAGTGCAGAGTGAGAAATGAACAGAAATTTGGGCAATACTGTTCCTCAATGTCAGTTAAACATACTTATATTTAATTGAGCAAAATGAATAACTATTTGTATTGTTATTTACTTGTTTATCTTGAGATATATTGTCTCAAGGGAGACCTGGGCAACATGCCAGCAAAACATTGCATCAAACCAAATAAACAAATTTTCTCTAAATGTGTTCATGTGTTTTTATTTCTTTAGCTGCCAAATATTTCCTAAGGGATTTTATAATTGTCATCTGCGGGCCACTGCAAATGATCTGTGTGAGTGATGAGGAGATTATTTCCTAAGTGAGGAAATGGGGCAGTTACAGATCAGATTTTGTCAAGATTGCAGCCGAAAGAAGAGCAAACTACTAACTGATGCTGCTTCAGATAAATGCAAACTACTCATCAGAAAAAAAAACCTGGCATTGAGAAGATAAGGCCTAAATTCACCCTGATGATCAATTTTATAATGAGGAAAAAAACATATTTTTTAATTCAAGAAAGAAAGGCACTCTTTGCACAGCAGAGCGCTTCCAGCTCCCAGCCTTGGGTTTTAGATCACGTGATTTCACAGATTATCATTATAATTCTGTGTGAATGTGTGTGTGTATTCTCTCTTTTAGCGAGACCATGTAGAAGTTTAACTTAATCCCTCTAGTCAAATTCAGATATCATAGACTGAGCTGAGGCTGAGGGATTTAGTACATCGGGAATATGCTGAGGACATCTCAATCTGCTGTAATTTAGCTGTGGGTGTATCAAAGTTCTTTATTATTTTGTCCCTATCCTAATCTTCATTATGCACACACATGCCTTTAGTGCTTGCCACGTAGAGCTAGGAGACTGTTTTAGTCATGCAAATTTGTTTTAATGCTCGCTACTCAGTATGTAAAAGAGAGCTGGAAAGGCAGCAGTGCATTTGTTTGAAGCCATTTACTTTAAATTTAAAACCTCCATAGATTCTTCGAAAACGGACTGCGAGTGAATCATCGATTACACAGAAAACTCTTTATTTATATCAAATAGTTTTCATGATGCTCCTATTGTGACTCTATTGGGAAAAAAAAACTTTCACTGATGACAGATAGAAATACATGGGCATTATATAAAGGAGCACTGTGTATCATACGGCAAGATTTTGTGTTTAAAAACATTACACACAAAATGAATTCACATAAATGACAAAATGAAACAAAGTACTAACGGTGTGTCAAAGACATCTCTGTGTGGTGTCTCAGAGATAGCTACTTCAGTTAGCATGTTGACTGACTAGCTAGCCCTGACCTGTCCTGTTGTGAGCTTAATACTGTTGTGAACTCATTGTAAAACAGAGACAAAAACTCACCCAAACAATCTTGGTTTCCTGGTCCAGGCAGACTTAGTCGGCTAAAAGGGCCACTAGCTTCATGGCTAACTGAGCTAACGGCAGACATTTGACACAGCCAAGAAAGCTAAAGCTAAGCTAAAGCTAGGTTACACTGAGCTGCAGCTGATGGATACTCTGTTTATGTACTGCCCCGTATCATTTTTTGACATATCGCACCCTAACGTTTTGTTTTAGTAAATGTGCAGGATTCTCGTAAAATTGTCATTCAAATAAACATAATAAAATATAATTTTTTTTAATCAAAGAAATCTTGTTGTCTCTCATTTGTCTTCATCCACTAGCTAAACTGAATCAGCAGGTATGATGATTCCTGTCCATGAAACATCTAATAACAACAGCCTATGTGCTCTCTGTTCTTGTGTCTTTTCTCTATTCCCTTGAGCTCCAGTAGTCAGATTGAGCAGAAAACAGCGATGAAACCCTCCATTTCCCCTTTGACCAGTCATGTTCTCTCTACTGTCCCACAGTGCTCTTTGACTAGGAGCTGTCTGCTTAGCCTGTGGCTGTCTGGCACACTGACCCCCTTAAGAGGCCGCATTGTGTGTCTGTGTGTACATGTGCGTGTGTCTGTGTGTGTGTGTTTGTATGTATCTGTGACTGTGTTTGTTTGTGATTGTGTACACGCATGTGTGTGTGTGTGTGTGTGTGTTTCACCCCTCCTCTACCCTAACATCAACTCATGTCCTGCCTGTTATAAATAATTCATTGGCCATTTGAGGCCCCCAGAGCAGAGGAGCACTTGTGCAAGCCTTAAGTGATGGCCTTTAGTCACTTCTTACAAACACCCACTTAAACAGTCCTCACACACAAGAATACACTCCTCTTAAACCACACCAAAGAAACCACTTATACTCTCACAGCAGATCACTGGGAAACCCAAACACGACATTATCTTCCTCCCAAAGCTGAGATTTTCTTTTTTCTACCTGACAATAGTAAGAGCAAAAATTATTTTTTTTCCAGCATTTTACCACCAACCATCCATCTAGGGTCAGTGATGATGCTGTCTGCCTCTGGGTCGTTGTTTTTGATGTGGTGTGCGGATGAAAGAATGGTGTACTGGAAAGAGAGCTAATCAAAGGAGGTTGAGGGAGACGTGGCGTGAGCGAGACAAGGAGGAAGAGACGGAGGATGAGGCGTCGGGAGGTCAGAGTAGCATCTCGACTCCCTTGGAGAAGAAGAGAAGTGTCCGGTAGCACCTGCCTCATTACCGTCCGCCCCCCCTCTGCCTGACGTAACCCCGCTAACCCTGAAGAATATACATTAGCTGCTGGCCATACCTATGGGCCATGCAAACACATTTGTACAAGTTTTTGTAGATTAACTAATTCAGAAGTGAGCTTCATTATTCCACTGCCCTTAATTGAGATAACAATGCAAATTCCCTTCATTAACTGTGACATGGACAATTTCTCCCGGGCTCCACAGGGACACCATTATATTCAGAGCCCATGGAGCAGGTTGCAAGGTGTCATCAGATATTCAAATGGCATGCTTGTTTAATTGCAGTAAATGTAGCATGTCCGGACAGGTTGGCGGAGGACATTTGGAGAGCGTGCCTCGCCGTTTTTGTGTCGGTATGTACTGTAGGTGTGTGTGAGTGTTTAGTAATAGAGGCATTTGGGTGGTAGTTAAGGTAGGAGTCAGTTCAAGGTGTGAGTTTGTGTGTGTGTGTGTGTGTGTGTATGAGTGAGCGTGCAGGGCCAATGGGCCCCCCTCAGGCAGCTGTTTGCAGGCCCCTGTGCAATCCCGTGGGGCTCCTGAGGGAGTGTGTTGTTGGACTCTTGTCTTTTATGGCAGCAGCAGTAAACATGACAGGCTGTTTGGAGACCATCTGTTTCCAATGGCTGCCGCATGGTAACAGGGAGCTCAACCTGAGATCTGCTTGGTGTCTGTCTCAGAGGTAACAGTCCTGTCTCCTGGCTTCTACAAGGGGATTCTGACAGGGAGAGAGACGGGAGGCGGATGAGAGAGAGAGGGAGAGAGAGAGAAAAAGAGGCAGTCCAATGAGTTGAACTTGGCTTCTGCATGTGCTACCTAGCATCAAACAGCACCCTGAGGACCTACAGGTACACCCTTACACAGTCACACATGCACACACACACACACACACACACACACACACACACGCATGCACACACAGGGAGAAAAAAAAAAAAAAGAAATACACTCTCGTCGACACACAAACACCTCAGGCCATTAAGCTAAAGCAGCATTAAGAGAGGCGGTCCCAGAGCGTGACAGATTGAGTCAAGTTCTTCTAACACTCTCTGGCTGCCGACACGGTGCTATGTCAAAAGCCCATTTCCCCCAACACCTCCTCTTGCCAAATTGAGATGAAGAGGAGAAGACACTGTCGCACTCCTCTTAACACATAAGTCATTAATATGTCTCTGATGCACTCATTTGCTCACCTCACTCATTAATTTGAGGGCTTTCTCGCTTAAATGGCATTCAAATCAAAACAGTGTGGGAGGCTTTCAGGTGTGACTCAGACTGATTTGCAGGTCTTTTACCTTTGAGGACATCATGTCATTGTTAAGGCATCACAGGGGCAATTTTTTATTTATTTTTTTTCACTGTGTTTGAAATCAGCATTTAGGAAAAACAATGGTGGCTTGACACTTTTTAATTCAATGAATCCAGAGGTGTATCTGTTTAGACATGGTTGGCTTTCTTCCCGTTCCGACCTAATTATTCTTTTAATGTCATTTACTTTCCCATCATTACCCCGCCTAAACACACCCATCCTGAAAGGCCTTGAACCCGTCTCTCTCTCTATCCCTCTCTCCCCCTCTTTCTGCCTTGTCATTTTACTCCCCCTGAACGTACTCACCCATTAAAGAGCTGCTGAGTCCGCCACTCATTATTATTGCTCAGTACATTTACATTGAATAGGTCATTGGAACCCAACTAAGTGGAACTAATGTGGTACAGAATAGTAGAGGGTTTGGGTTCAGTGTTACACAAACCCTCGGCTCTGTAATAAGGAATCTCTGATTGCCGTTAAGTAGGGAGAGTGCCTCACTGATCTGAGTCATGTCTGAAACAAATCTGGGGTTTGTTTCATGGATGGCTGTTTGCTTTGGGGCTTTTCTTTATCGTAATGGGCACAGAACACTTGAAATTATTATAAGACATAAAGTAAAGCTAGCTCACCTTTCTATGATGCATACTTTTAGAGGTTCTACTGTTTTTTTTTTTTTTTTACTTTCAGCTAAATTGTAACCCTGCATACTGTATTGGTCTTGTGATTATGCAGGGACAAGGATGCAGAAGGCTGGGCCATATGGTAGATGTCTCAACGCCATCCTGACGGAGAGAAGACTTGGGAATGGGCCGCAGGGTCACTCTTTGACACCAGCTACCGTGCACCATAAAGAGACAGCAATTATATACACACAGCCAGCCAGTGATAGCCTGCAAGCTGTATCCTAGGACTGTATGCTTTCAGTGTTCGGTCTGTTGTAGTGTGAAACATCTGTTATGTTTACAGAAATACAGTCACAGCTTTTTTTTTCATGCTGACAATAAAGTCTATCTTCCTACACAACATGTGTTAGGTCTCCAGTTGAAGGAAAGAGGCAGTAATTCTGTATCTTGTTTCTTCTTCGTAGGCTTGTCTGTGGGTGCAGGCAAAGGAAAGAGATGAGAGTTGATACTTACACCTCTGGCTTAACATGGTGGGTGGGTGCACAGCAGCTGGTTGACTTTTATTAAGACATTGCTGTGTGTATGCGTTGTGTGAGCACGTTTGCAAAAAGCAGCACGCATGCTTTTTCAGCCTGTGTAAATGTCTACTGCAGTGTATGAGCCCGGCGTGTGCTGTGTTTTGAGGCAGATGCAATTGACTGTTCTATCAATTAACACCAACTTCAGCTTCATGTTACACCACGAAGAGAAAGTGATTTTCTGTACTCAGTTAGGTGGTCATTTTGCCAAACAGGAGAAAGAGCAAGAGAGAGAAAGAGGGGGAAGAGCTAGAAGAAAAGAGGGAATGCTCCGTCTATGTGAATCTACTTCAACTGGATTTAGCTGTATGAAGTGAGATAGATCAAATATTGAGTAAGTGAAGGAAGGGCATCACCACATCAAAGACATGGATTGGGAGGCGCAGGGAGAGATTAAAGGCAGCCTTGAAGAAGTGGGTGAAGGAGACCAAACTGTGGTGGTTGTAGCCACGCTGGATGGGCCAGTCGATAGCAGACCCACTGCACCGTTCGTCCAAGTGGCTGCTCTCTTAGCACATAGCTCCTTTTTTCCCTTCCTGGGCTGCCAGATTGTAATGACTCACACAATGACCTTGAAAAGGGTCGTGAAAGCACAGGGAGGAGGAACATTAAGAGGAAGGAAGGGAAGATATTTAGCAGTGAATTATTCAAACCTTAGAAATTCTCCACTGGAAGAAGTTCTCAGAGAGTCTCTGCCATCCCTCTTTTCACCCCCCCCCCATGTCATCCCACCTTACACCCGTTACGTAAAGGTTGCAAGATTTCATCTTTCATCTGCATCTAAGATATACTTGTTTCATAATGTTGCATATTTTTCGAGACAGCCAAATAATTGAACCGACAATAGAAGGAGAGAGGACACAATAGTACGTAAACAAAGTTGAGTAGAGACCCCTGCCGATTCTGGCCCAATCAGCCTGCCCTGTTCTGGCCCAGCTTGTGTGCCTGCATGCCTGCCTGAGTTTGGCCAGGTTTGAAAAGTCAGGCTTGTGGGTGGATGCTGCTCATAAATATGTATTTGGCTTAAGCTGTGTAGTCCCACTGCTCTCTGCTCTCCTTGCTCGCCCCAAACCTTATGCTCCTCTCACTCTTCAGTCCTTCATACGTTAGGGATGCAACTTCCTGGGGCACATTCATAGAAAAATGAACAAAAGCATGATTGATGCAAGTTTATTTTTTTTTTCTGTTACAGGTTATCTCTACAGGGGGTTTTTACACCAGGCTGGCAGAACGGTGATTCAGGTTTGCAGAGATAAGATCCAGGTAAATGCCATCGTTGTAACAACAAATTTTGCCAAAAAAAAAAAAAAAAAAAAGAATAGAGTGGCACAGTCTGGTAGATCTCAGCTCTACTGCTGCGCCATTTCCTTGTCAGTGAAGCAACACTGAACATCCAAGGGATTAAAAGATTTGTGTCAAGATTGTTAAATCTTAGAAGAATCTGAACCGCACATCCTACTGTTGTTAAAAATGTATCCTGTAAATACTATATTCTATCCATTAATCCATCCATCCATGTATCCACGTCAAGTCTTCGCTGATGACTTCATCAGAGGCTGTGCTGCTCTGAGAGCACGACTCTTTTTTCAAAGCGAGGGAGCTTTCAAACAACCACGTCTGAACAAGTCCTTAAATATACCTTAAATCATCTCCGAAATAGATTTTTTTTTTTCACCTTGAAAATTGAGATGTGTCCGACTGAGCACATAATCCTGATCCTGAATTTTGATTTAGGCTGCAGCTAGTGTTTTCTGAGGGTGCACTCTTTCTGTATGCGCTTCAAGTCAAAAAGGCACAGAAGCTAAGACCTAAGATCTCTGCATGTACAATCTGCTGGGAATCTGTCATGTGATGATCCCTTTTTATCTACACAGTTGGTGTGTGCGCCTGTGTGTGTGTCGGTGTGTATGAAAGTGTGTGTGTGTGTGTTTGTGTGTGTATGTGAGTAAGCATTTGTGTGTGTGTTTCACCGCTTTTGTGTGTATGTGGCAGCCTCACTCTCTCGCCTCCACTCCTCTATCTTTGTGTTTCCCAGGTCGCCCGTTTGCAGTCAGCTTAGTGAGAACGTGCATATCCATATTCGGCAGTTTAAGACCATGTCAGTCCTCGCAATAATTGATTTTCTCTTTGATTTTACAATTCTATTTGAAGCACTGTCTTAATCAGACGCTCTGTATTGTCAAGCCGTGTGCTGCTCCTTCCTTCCTTTCCTTTATTTATGCTTGTGACCATTCCTGCCCTTTTTTCTTATAACACTATTATTATGATCAGACAGTGCAAGCGCTTATGTTCTCTGACAATTCTCAGAAATGGTTAAGATCCCCCAACAAACAAGAATTAATGCCTGCCTGCAAAAACATAGCTTTAGGCCTTAATCAAATAGGAAGCTTTGCTCGTGTCATTCTTAAATGCAAAGAGCAGAAGCTATTATAGTTACTAAGAGAAAGCTCAAAGGGCACCGAGATGTTTTCATCGTTGTTTTTTCTGTGTAGTTATCTTGTTAGAGTTAGGTAGCTGTTCTTAAATGATAACACAATACCAGAACATTGATTGATCTTATTGTTCTTATGTAAAAGGGTGAGAATCCCATATGCTGCTCATTTCCCTCCAGGGCTGCAAGTCGTTTCATTTGATTTTAAAGAAATATATGAAATATTTTCTAATTGGAGAGAAAAGGGATGTGCCCCCTCCAAACAAAAGCATTTCTGAAAGCAGACTCTGTGGTTTAACTTGTCCTTAACAAGATGTCCTGCTTTTATGACAGGATTTTTATTATTTCTTCTGTTACTTGGTGTGTGCATACCTCGATTAAGAAATCATCAATTGAAATTAATCACATTGTTTATGTGTGTGTGTGTGTGCACTTATGTACTTGGTTCAAAGGCCGCCAGCTAGAAAGGGAATCATCATCCACATGACAGAGAGACTTGGGAAGATGCAGTCATTGTTCTTTTTATTTTTGTCTTGTTGCGTGTCACACAAGTCCCACTTTTGAAACAAATGTATCATAATGTTCTATGCCTTTTTTTCAGTGATTCTCAAGCTGAGCCAAATTATTAAATATAAATAGGATGTCAACTATCTGTCAAAACACAACAAAAAACATCATGCAATGTGGAATTTTGCTCTGAATGCGTGAGTCAGGGTTCCTTATGAAGGCTTGTCAGAGAGGAAGTAAGAGTAACATGTCTCTTATGTGAATTGTTGTGGAAAGGATAGGATGGAAGAAAGACAGTCTGCCGGCCGCGGGCCAAACCGAACCTTTCAGTCTTTGCTCTGCAGGGACTGACCACTCAACTCTGCCAGCCAAGTACTGTACACCGAATGCTGCAGTAACCTTGACAGGAACTGACCTCTGCAATTATAATCCCTGTTTTCTGATGTATTGGTGCCCCTTTTTTTTTACTCTTTTTGCTCTTTTCATGCCATAGTGTAAAAAAAAAACAAAAAAAACTAACCCTGCTTTAAAAAGTTTCATCAACTCCCTATTCCCATCCCCAGCCCTGTTCCTATCCTTAGCTTTATCATAAGCTCTATCTTCTATTCTGGCCCTGCTTTTGTGCTCATATAACCCTTATCCTCATTCCAACTATATCGCATTTCCCATCTCTACAGATATTGCCATTCCCTTTCCTATTCCTTATCCCAAGGCCCATCCTCTCCAGGCCCAGCCCAGTGTAAACTCCTGCATACAGTAGCCTGTCCACCCTGTGCCCTGGCTGTCAGCTTTCCAGGCAGGCTGTGCTGACAAGGGGAGGCCACTAGGGCTGTCTGTCATGGGGTTATTCTCGGGGCGGAGACGGTTCAGCTGATTCGCTGACACCGGCTGGCGTGTGCGGGGGCTGGAAGGGCGGGCATTTGGCGGGGATTTACAACGTGTGTGTGTGTGAGTGCGTACGTGTGTACATTTGGCGGGGAGCTACCAGGGGTTAGCCTCGCCAGATGACAGGTATGAGGGAGGCGGGGAGAGAGACTCGGGAGGTAAAAAGAAAGAAACACAGGGCTTGCTTCACTGACACAACCAAACACACATATAGACTTTGCTCACACATACATGGCCGGTTGAAGGACAATGAATAGAGCTTCTTGACCTTAGCAACACAGTTGGGAACAAAAGCCCTAAAGAGAGGTTCGTTTTAATCAGAAAGCAAAGAGTAAAAGCAATGAACAAAGCATAAACCATTTTTTTCTCATTATCTTTTTTATTTGCAACTTTTTAGTTACAAGCAGTCATTATGTTTACTTGCTGCACAAGCACAACAGCTGACTTGTGTTCAGACTTTTATGGTATACTTTTATGATGTCAGCCAATTGGTGATTTTACTTTATTTTCACATGCAATTGTACGGCACAGTCATGTCCATTCATCGTTATTTATCATCCCTTAATAAATGTGTTCAGTTTTTGTTGCTTTTGCTCCTATTCATATGTTTGATCCGTGTACGTACACTGAGAGCAGGAGTCAATGTCCCATTCTACTGCTCGGAAATTCAACACTGCAACATCCTTTTCTTTAGATATGAATGGAAGAATTGTGTCTGTGATAAAATGAAACGTGCACAGTGTGTGCCTTTATACAGTATTTACAAAATTTGTGCACCTGTGTTGGTCTACATTTGGGGTCCTAAACAACATTTGAACAAAAGTTAGATTTTTTCTGAGCAGAGAATTGGGATGGGCAGAGTTTCAAACGGAAAAAATGGGCCTAATTAGTTTGTTATTGTAAAATATTTTCACTCTCTTACAAAATCAATGTTATTTTTATCAATATATCAATGTCAATGTCAATAGACTTCCTACAAACATGGAAAACCCATAATGATACATAATGGATACTTAACTAACTTATTTTCAGAAGTTGGCCTATGAAAATAAAGTCGAGCGATGTGTCGAGCATCTAAGAAACAAGCTTAGTGATTCTCTGAAAACTTCAGTTCACCTCCTGGGTTCCAGAAATACTGTAGGCTTCATTGTAAGGCAAGTTTAGTAGTGATTTGGTGTGTATGCATGGTGTAGAACTGATGGAGAATAATCCAGTTGTGTAGAACAGGTAAACCAGGAATTACAGACTTTATGGCTGGGTTGGATAAACGGACTGAGGCTCTGACATTGTGAGTAACGCTGTATGTGCATATTTTCTGAATTTATTAATATTTCTCTGACTGGATGAGAGGCTTTGGAGAGCTTGATGTGGCCTGCAGGTCACCAGTTAAGGACCACTGGTCTATATGATCTGAAGAAGTGTCTGACAGACTCTTACACCCTGCTGCAGTTTAGTCTCGCATTTGGGGATTTAAGCACTGATATTTAAAGTATATTGTGTCTTTGCTGTCCTGCAGGGTCCCAGACTCTGACATCCTCCGTTGCTTCTTCAGGAATCTGATACCTTTGCTCAAATTTTTTCTCCTTCGGGGTCAGGGGGGCTTGATGGTGTAATAGGAGGACAAGACACCATCGCTGTGTGTCTGAACAACCGTGCAAAAAGTAAGTATTTAACTATATCAGAGATTTGCTGTAACTTTAGCCTACATGTGTATAAAACTACTGAATGTTTTTCTATCTGTGTGTGTGTGTGTGTGTGTGTGTGTGTGTAAGGTGAGGATAATCCCTAGATCTCCATCAGAAGATCCAAGCGACAT